>SJYC01048374.1:0-59278 GCA_006408675.1 Madoqua kirkii | reverse complement strand
CCTACTTTCTTCAATTTAAGTCTGAATTTGGCAATAACGATTTCATGATCTGAGCCATAGTCAGCTCCTGATCTTGTTTTTGCTGACTGTATAGAGCTGCTCCATCTTTGCCTGCAAAGAATATAATCAATCTGGTTTCGTTATTGACCATCTGGTGATGCCCATGTATACAATCTTCTCTTATGTTGAAAGAGGGTATTTGCTATTACCAGCACACTCTCTGACAAAACTCTGTTAGCCTTTGTCCTGCTTCATTTCATACTCCAAGGCCAAATTTGCCTGTTACTCTAGGTACCTCTTGACTCTCTACTTTTTCATTCCAGTGCCCTGTAATGAAAAGGACATCTTTTGGGAGTGTTATTTCTAGAAGGTCTTGTAGGTCTTCATACAACTGTTCAGCTTCTTCAGCTTTACTGGTCGGGGCATAGACTTGGATTACTGTAATACTGAATGGTTTGCCTTGGAAATGAACAGAGATCATTCTGTCATTTTTGAAATCGTATCCAAGTACTGCCTTATGGACTCTTTTGTTGATTATGATGGTTACTCCATTTCTTCTAGGGGATTCTTGCCCACAGTAATAGATATAATGGTCATCAGAGTTAAATTCACTCATTCCAGTCCATTTTAGTTCACTGATTCCTAAAATGTCAGTATTCACTCTTGCCATATCCTATTTGACCGCTTTCAGTTTGCCTTGATTGATGGACCTAGCAATCTAGGTTCCTATGCAGTATTGCTCTTTACAGCATTAGACTTTACTTCCGTCACCAGTCACATCCACAACTGGGTGGATGTTGTTTTTGCTTTGGCTCCGTCTCTTCATTCTTTCTGGAGTTATTTCTCTACTGATCTCCAGTAGCATATTGGGCACCTACCAACCTGGGGAGCTCATCTTTCACTGTCCTATCTTTTTGCCTTTTCATACTCTTCATAGCATTCTCAGGGCAAGGGTACTGAAGTGGTTTGCCATTCCCTTTTCAGTAGACCACGTATTGTCAGAGCTGTCCACCGTGACCCATCTATCTTGGTGGCCCTACGTGGCCTGGCTCATAGTTTCATCGAGTTAGAAAAGGCTGTGGTCCATGTGATCAGTTTGTTTAGTTTTCTGTGATTGTGGTTTTCATCCTGTCTGCCCTCTGATGGAGAAGGATAAGAGGCTTATGGAAGTATCACCATCTTGCAGTCTGTAATTAAATATTGTATCTCAGTGGTGAACATCAATGGCTGCTTATGTAACAAAAAGCAAAATCAGCAAACATGTGCCTCCTGATAGAAGTACATACTATCACTTATAAAGTATTCTTACCCAAAAAATTAAACATGAATTTGATCACCTAACTATTAGTGGACAGAGAAAGTGAAAGTGAAGTCTCTTAGTCATGTCCAACTCTTTGCAACCCGTGGGCTGTAGCCCACCAAGCTCCTCCGTCCATGGCATTCTCCAGGCAAGAATACTGGAGTGGGTTGCCATTTCCTTCTCCAATTAGTGGACAGAAGAACATGTTAAATGACACCAGGAGGATGCAACCAGCCAGTGACAGGCTGGTTAAGCGAAATGTATGATCTACTATATTCAACAGATGCCAGGGAGGGGAGAAGGAGGGAGGCAGAGGGAGAAAAAGAGAAGCTGATAGAGCAGATAAGAGAATTCCATGGACGGAGGAGCCTGGTGGGCCGCAGTCCATGGTGTCACAAAGGGTTGGACGTGACTGAGCGGCTAAGCAGAGAGCTGATGGAGAGAGAGAGAGATGGAGACAGACATAGATATTGATTTCATAATCTGTTTTATTATTTCATATTCTGATTATGAAAGATATGACTGGGAAGAATTTAGATATGTTTGCCATATTTCTGAATAGTAAAAGTAGGGAAAGTGTTAGTCGCTCTGTCATGTCTAACTCTTTGTGACCCTGTGGACTGTAGACCACCAGGCTCCTCTGTCCATGGAATTCTACAGGCAGAAATACTGGAGTGGATAGCCATTCCCTTCTCCAGGGGATCTTTCTGACCCAGGGATGACAACCCAGGTCTCCTGCACTGCAGGCAGGTTCTTTACCGTCTAAGCCATTGGGAAGCCCATTTCAGGATGCTACTCACAACCATGCTATGAATTTGTTAAACACGATTCCAGTATTTTAGAGGTGAGATTCCTTGGTGTGGTCTGACCCATTATCATTTTCAGATGTTTATGCTACATAAGGTTTTAGAGCTTTAAAGAGAAATATGGTTTCTCATGGAAGAAATAGATATTATTCGATTTTTACTACCTATAAATATATTTTAAAGTTTTTAAATGTATAATAGACATAATGTGTACTTCATAGTACAGCTCCACGCATTTTTACACACACAGATACACATCAAGATATAGAATATTTCCTATATCCTCAAGGTTTCCTTAATGCCTTTTCCCTGTCATCTACCCCATTACCTAGGAGTAGCCACATTCTAACTTCTATCGTTATAGATTAGTTTTTCCCTTTTTGGAATTGGACAAATGGAATCAAAACAGCTTGTACACTTTTATTTCAGGCTTTTTTTTTTTGCTTAATACAGTGTCTGAGAGATCTGTTCGTCTTTTGCATGTATTAATAGTTCTTCTATTTAAAATTGCTATTTAGTATTCTGTTGTGTAAATATACCTTAATTTACTTACTCATTCTCTTGTAGTTTAATATTTGGACAACTGTGCATCAATAAAGCTACTATGGACATCGTTTTGATAGACATGATGTTTTTATTACCTCTTGGGAATTGTTAGGTCATAGGTAGGCACGTTTATTTCTGGACATAATGCAAAGTCATTTTTCCAAAATGATTGTGTCAATGTATAGTGCCACCAGCATTGTATGAGAGTTCTAGTTGCTTTACATCCTTGTCAGCCCTTGGAAGTGCAGTTTTTTTTTTAATTTTTAGCTTTGTGCTGGGTATTTATTCCTAATAATGAACCACTGGTAATTGCTCCATCTTTTACATCAAAGTATAGTTGACCCGTCAGCAGCACGGTCGGTTAGGGTCACGGACCCTCCACGCAGTTGAAAATCAAAGTATAACTTGACAGTTGACTCTCAGTATCTTGCGATTTTGCTTCTGAGGTTGCATACCTGTGGATTCAGCTAACCTTGGATCATGTAGTCCCTGTACTATGTATTTACTGGAAAAAATCCGCATACACATGGACCCTTTGTGTTCGAAGCCGTGTTGTTCAAGAGGCAGCTGTGTCACACAGGTCCTCTTGTGTCTAATTGGTGGGTCATTACTCTAATCAGTTCTACATCATGATTCTGAAACTAAACTGTTACTTTTTTCTTCTCTCAGTTGTCACAGGCAGTACTGATGGAATTGGAAAATCATATGCAGAAGAGGTAAGTAATTTTCAAGACTTTTCTTTTTGGTATAAAAATATAAGAACAAATATAGAATGCTCTCTTACAGCAATTTTGATTTTGAAGTTAAAAGCACCAATAAGCATTATACAATATAATAGAGGTACTTTGTTTCTACCTTGTTGGCAATTCTATGCTTGAACACAACTTTAAAACAACTTTTGGGGCATAATGTGTGTAAAACGTATTGTCCTGGTAAGTTGGAATTGTGAACATTTTAGTGTAATTTTATTTTATATTGTGTAACTATGGACCATTTTCAGTCTTTAAAGTTAATTGCTTTGGATTATTTTCCAAAAGGTAGATAAATTATTAGAGAGCAATTAAATCTGCAGACTAGCCCATAGTATCGTTTTCACAAGGACTGTGACTGACAGATATTGACAGACACCCTCAGAGGATTCCAGTTGTCTGTAGTATAACTGAAGGGGAGGACATCATAATAGTTTGAACAAAACTGCTCAGACCAGAAGCACCGGCGGGGCTGTGAAGGCATACACTGTTAAGGCGTCCTGGTTCCACAGAGGCACCGCTAGCCTGAGATACTGTCTGATTGTGGTGGAGATCCTGACCGACCCATTGACTCTCTCATTTATCCTTTCAAAAGCGTTTTTTTTTTTTTTTTAATCCTTTGGTTTCTCAGCCTTCTGTTTTTAATACAAAATCTACAGAAAAGTTTCAAGAAGAATCCAGCAAGCACTCATATACCTTTCATCAGGATTCACCAATTGTTAACATTTTGCCCTGTTTCACTTTATCATTATAATTTGGTGGGACCATTTGGGACTTACAGGCATTGTAACAACTCACCCTTAAAGATTTCAGCATGAAGTGTCTGAAAACTAGAATGTTCACTCTTGTAACCACAGTCCAGTGATTGCACTTGGGATACGAAGTTTAGCTTGACACCACACTGCTGTGTGATATACACTCCGTATTCAAGCTTCCCCGTTATCCCAGTAGTGCCTTTTATAGAGCCTTTTGTATTCCAGAACCACTTAAAGATTATACGTTGCCTCTAGATGTCCTGTTCCTTGACCGGGAGAGCTCCCTAGCGCCCTTCTGCGTACGGCCCCCCAGCTCCCTCGCCTTTTTTCCTTTGTACAGTGGCATTTGGGGAAATCCAGACCAGTTGTTCCGTAGATTACCCAGTTTGGGTTTGTCTGATTGTTTCCTCGTGATTGTGTATGTGTGTGCTCAGTTGCTCAGTTTCTCATGATGCGGTTCAAGTTAAATTTTTTAAGCAGAAATGTTGCACAGGTGATAAACATTTTTTAGCAGGAATGTTACACAGGTGATACTGTATTCTTTTGAGTTTATCTTATCAGGAGCCACAAGAAGTCCATTCGTTCCTTTACTGATCATGTTGAGATAAATCACTTAAGATGCTCTCTACCATAATTTTCTGTTATAAAAGTACCTTTTCCCCCTTTGTAATTAATGAGGAATCTGTGGGATGATTCTTTGCATGCATACCTCATTTCTCAGCAATCTTCCACCCCAGCATCTGTTGCTGATTTTTGCCTAAATTCGAATCGCTAGGGTAGTTTTAAAATGATTTTTAAATGGTATCGTTCCTTTTACAATTATATTAGATGCCGTTTTTCCATAGATAGGATCTTTTCCTTGTTCTTCCTCTCCCCATTAATTAAAAAAAAAAAAAGGACTCTTGGTATGTATTTGTGGGTTTTTTATAGTGTTTTTATAAGAGATTAATTCAGCAAGTTATTACCAATCTTAATTATTTTTTATAAAAAACTGTTCCATATCTTCTCATTTGCTATACCACTTTTTACTTAATAAAAGCTGACTTTAGGGTTTAGGACTGGAAAATTAGTTTACTAAATCATTTATAGTTCAGAGCACATAATTTACTCTCATTTATATACTGTCTGTAGTAGTTCACTAAAAATTCTGTGTATATCAGTGTTTTTTCTTCTGCCCCTATGTTTATGGGTCTCTGGGGATAGAAACCACGTTCCTATAAATCTTACTCATTTTGTGCAGTACTTGTACAGCACTGGGGAAGTACACAGAAGGTACTGCTCAGGAAATTCTTTATCAAGTCATCCAGTTAACTATCTTAGTTTGCCTTTGTAGTCCATAAAGTATAGTATTTAAGTAAAAACTTTAAAATTGATTGTTTTTATGAATTCCCCACATTTTAACTGCAGTTTCCTTTGCCAGTTCTATAGTCTTCATGTACCCAGTCTAAGACAAAAACTTTTAAAGCTAATTTTTACATTAAAGAAGTAATAGATACTTATGAATAAAAAAAATTAAGTATGGACAGGTACAAAGTAGAAGTCTCCCTTTTTCTAAAACCCATTGATTTTTATACACAAGCTTGACTGAGAAAGATAATTCTTTGGGGAATCTTTTTGTAAAGTCTTCATTTTGGTTTGCCCATTCATTACACTCGGAGGTGTATTTGTTTTTTAACTTGAATTATCATATGGGTCAAGTTTTCTTAAAGTGAGACTATATCTAATTTGCATTTTAAAGTGAAGCAAAGATGTGATTCAGCTGTTCGGTGTCTTCTTTTATTGTTTCAGTTAGCAAAGCGTGGAATGAAAATTGTCCTTATCAGCAGATCACAGGACAAACTGAACCAGATTTCCAGTGAGATAAGTAAGTCCTCACATCACCCTTCCCCTATAATCACAAAAGGAGTACAGGTAGCCTAAATTTAATGTTTTCAAGCAGATATCTAGCATTAATGTATTTATTTATGGTTCAGAAAGCTTCTTCCTCTTCTTCTTCTTTTTTTTTTTCTGTTAATGGGGTGTTTCAAAGGTGGATCAGTTTTTTCAAATTAATATAGTACCATTATAAGTTGCTTAAAAGGTATTTTACTGACTCATTTAGGTTCTTTTGTGAAGAATCCCATTCTCTGATTATGTTCTCTTAAACATCTGCATTCTTTCTCCATTGCTCCTTTTAATTATTCTAACTTTTTTGTTGTTGTTGTTCTTTGACTTCAATGTCTTTATTTACCGGCCATGCCATGGGGCCTGTGGGATCTTAGTTCCCCAGCCAGGGGTGGAACCTGCACCCCTGCAGTGGAAGTACAGAGTCTTAACCACCGGACCACCAGGGAAGGAAGTCCCTGACTTCATTGTCTTTAAATGTGTATCATATGCCACTGAGGAAAAACGCGAAAGGCTAGCATATATACGTGTGAGAGAGAAACTGTTTTGGACTTTCTTCTTAGACAGCTGTGCTTGAGACCTGAATTATAATATGGTAAAAACTCTTTTCAACTGACATCTCGTTAACCAACCAGATGATTAAACCGATGCTGTGCGTTTCCTTGGTAAAATGCATTAACTCGTGTTCCTGACATGCTCTTTGTGGCCGGTAGGCTTCTTAGGATAATGCTTGTGTACTTTTATTCCTGTGGCTAATGGTTTACCTGTTAACAGTTTTGTTTTCAGACTTACTTATGCCGGGTGCATTTGTTATTACGCATTCTGTACACTGATGAATTATTAGTGTAAAAGGGAGAAGTTCTTTTAGAAATTGGCTGTCAACTTAGGAGAAAAATATTGGGGGGAAAATGGTTTGGACTGTTTCATATGTGTTAAGGTTTTTGCTGCATTAAGAACTGAAACTGCAATTATAGGTAATGTGTTATGGGGGTGGGGATGTTGTATATGTAAGAAAGACTGGAATTCCAGACTGCAGATCCAAATTCAGATAAGGACTTGGTCCCCTACACAGCGGATTGGTGAATGAATTACACTTACTCATGGTGTCAGTCAAAATGGTTATGATGTGTGCTTATCATTTTCTAGAATTCTTGCTTTAACTGACTTCTCTGAGTATCCAGCTAAAAAACTGCCATAATTCTTTCAGAAGAGAAAGGATTTCTGCTGTATTTTTCTGTTTTCCCAGCTTTATTGAGCTATAATTGACATATATTATGTAGTTTGTATATACCATATTATTATTAACATTGCTATCTACTACTAACATTTATATAGTATGTTATTATTTATTTATTCTCTCACATTTATTATCCTCTTTGATTCTTGAAGCAACCTTGTGAGGTGTATATTTTGTTATCATTTCTACTCAGACCATAGCTGGTCCTGTTGGACAGATTACATGTTGAGACACTTTAGGTGAAAAACAGATCTTTGTAATATAAAGTATATTAAAAAAATTTTTAAAGCCCTGTTGAGGGCAAAGATCTTTGCAAAAGTGAGATATCCAATACGACTTTGGTATTTAAGGATTTTAACTTTCAAAGCTTCAACTATGTAAATGCAACCTTGGAGGTCCAAGGCATACAGTATCTTGCAGTTTTGCTGAGGTGTGAATTCGAATTAAGGAGTGTGCCTGTGACATTAAGGAGTCTGAGGTATTTACTTAATGGTGATGTTAACATATTGCCTGAATCTTAGTACTGTTTCTTACTTCGTTACTTGTCGTTAAATGTGTGTAATAACTCTTACAGTCATAAAAACATTGTGTGTATGTTTGTGGGGAGTGTATGTAAAACTGCCTGTTAGTGAAAGCACTTAGTAGTTGCTAGAAATAAAGATTCGTAGGCTGAAAACAGAAGCTTTTGATTAAATGGAACATTGAATTTTGAAATGCTGTGCTATGAATGACTCCACCCCCTATTCTATACAGAAGCAAGAAAAGCTTCCTCATGACACTCACAGCAAGTGCTCCAGGCTGTACAAAGATTACCGCATGAGTCAGGAGATATGCTTTAATGGCATTTGAGAATTTTGTTAACTTGTGATATGAGGTGACACATGAATGTGGGCAGAAATTTGATTCAGGAAAGAGACAGGATCCTGTTCAAACATTTTTCATGCAGAAACAGATGGTGAAGGCACTGAAAAGACCTTTATTATGAGGAAAAAATTTTTTTTATTTCTTGAAAATTTCGAAAAATATTTTTCTGGGCATAATATGAATTTGCTGGGAGAAGTGAATCAGCCAACCAGGTCATCTGTTCTAGGCTGAAAAAATAAATACACAGAGGAGATTATACGTTTGTATAAGTTTTCAACTCAGATGTAAATAATCTGTGAGGGTATTATATTTTCCTAAACGTATGTATTCCAGAAGAAGAAAGGACCAGAATTTAATGTTGGCAAAGACAGACTGACTCTGTTTATGCCTTCAGCAAATCTTTATTGAATGCCTGTGTACCAGGTACTATGTTAGGCACTCAAGATACAGTAGTGAACAAGATATATGCAGCCTTTGTGCTCGTGGAATGACATGAAAATGGAGGATACAGAAAAAAATAGGAAGAAAATAATAAGCAAAACCAAAGACAAATAATTGCAGTTTATGGTAAGTACCATGAAGGAAATAAATAAGGGGCTGGAGACAGAAAATAGGGAGTTCTTATATTGTAGCAACACCGTGAATTTTATGACTGGAAGACTAATAAAGGGCTACACTAATGACCTCTTGCCCATATAATAAACAAGTTGGTGCTTCAGTGAAGAGATACTTGCTGGGCCCTCTTGGGGGTGTGGTGGTGGAGGAATTGTGTGTGCAAATTGCCATGGCAGATCCACTCCAACATTTCCACTTCCTTAAACCTTTGGTTCTTGACTCTGCATTATGTCATGAAAAGTTGTGGCCTCTGTAGCTCAGATGGTAAAGAATCTGCCTGCCATGCAGGAAACCAGGGTCTGATCCCTGGGTTGGGAAGATCCTCTGGAGGAGGGAATGGCAATCCACTCCAGTATCCTTGCCTGGAGAATCCCACGGACAGAGGAGCTTGGCGGGCTACAGTTCACGGGGTCACAAAGAGTTGGACACGACTGAGCGACTGACACTACTACTACTACTATTTTATTAGCTGAGTCGTTTAAAATCCTTAAAGATGATGCTGTGAAAGTGCTGCCCTCAGTGTATCAGCAATTTTGGGAAACTCAGCAGTGGCTACAGGACTGGAAAAGGTCAGTTTTCATTCCAGTCCCAAAGAAGGGCAATGCGGAAGAATGCTCAGACTCTAGTTAATTGTGCTCATTTCACATGCTAGCAAGGTAATGCTCAAATCCTTTAAGCTAGGCTTCCGCAGTGCATGGACTGAGAATTTCCAGATGTACAAGTTGGGTTTCTAAGAGAGGAACCAGAGATCAAATTGCCAACTTTCCTTGGATCATGGAGAAAGCAAGAGAGTTCCAGAAAAACATCTCCTTCTGCTTCATTGACATGAAAAAGCCTTTGACTGTGTGCATCATAACAAACTGTGGAATCTTCTTAATGAAATGGGACTATCAGACCACCTTACCTATCTCTTTAGAAACCTGTATGCAGGACAAGAAGCAACAGTTAGAACCTTATATGGTACAGCTGACTAGTTCAGAACTGGGAGAGGAGTATGACAAGGCTGTATATTGTCACCCTGCTTATTTAACTTCTATGTGGAGCACATCATGCGGAATGCCAGCCTGGATGAATCACAAGCTGGAATCAAGATTTCTGGGAGAAATGTCAGTGACCTCAGATATGTAGATATCACTGTAAAGGCAGAAAGAGGAACTAAAGAGCCTCTTGATGAGGGTGAAAGAGGAGAGTGAAAAAGCTGTTTTAAAACTCAACATTCAAAAAACTAAAATCATAGCATCAGATCCCTTTGGTTCATGGCAAATAGAAGGGGGGAAATTGGAAACAGTGACAGATTTTGTTTTCTTGGGCTCTAAAATCACTGCAGACAGTGACTGGAGCCTTGAAATTAAAAGGTGCTTGGTCTTTGGCAGGAAAGCCATGACAAACCAAGACAGCATATTAAAAAGCAGAGATGTCATTTTGCCAACAAAAGTCCATAGTCAAAGTTATGATTTTTCCAGTGTTCATGTATGGATGTGAGAGCTGGACCATAAAGAAGGCTGAGTGCCACAGAACTAATGCTTTCGAATTGTGGTATTGGGAGAAGACTCTTGAGGATCCTTTGGACAGCAAGATCAAACCCGTCAATCCTAAAGGAAATCATCCCAGAATATTCATTGGAAGGACTGATGCTGAAGCTGAGGCTCCAATACTTTGGCTGCCTGATGTCAAGAGCTGCCTAACTGTAAAAGAAGATGGAGGGCAGAAGGAGAAGGGGTGACAGAGGATGAGATGGTTAGATGGCATCACCGACTCGATCGACATGAGTTTGAACAAACTCCAAGAGAGAGTGGAGGACAGAGGAGCCTGGCGTGCTGCAGTCCATGTGAGAGCAAAGAGTTGGATACAGCTTAGCAGCTGATCAACAACAGCAATGTTATTAAATGTGGACCATCATGGAGTCGAAGTTAACTCTTAAGAGCTCTTTTCAGCTGTAGAAACTAACCTTTAAATCCTAAATCTTTCACAAGTGATTCATGTAACCGACCCCTGGGTTGGGACAATCCCCTGGAGAAAGGAATGGCTACCCACTCTACTGTTCTTGCCGGGGAAATCCCATGGACAAAGGAGCCTAGTGGACTGTAGTCCTTGTGGTTGCAAGAGTCGGACATGACTTAGCGACTAAACCACCACCAGTCTGGTGTTATATTTTGTTTTCCTCAGTCTAATACTCATAGAATCTGTTCCCACCCAGATTTTTCCAGATCTCTACCAGTACATTTTTCCATATTTCTGTCAATACATACCAGATCTGTACCAATTGTATAAGAAAAAAACTTGACAGCTATTTTTGTGTATAAGTCATTACTTCGTGGATTAGACTTTGTACTTGTGCTTCCAGAGAATTTCAGTACATAACCCTGTTATGGGTGCTGATGGGGCATGTTCTGGATGGTAATAAGGCCTCCTCAGCTAGGTCTTGAGCAGAAGAGGCATTCTGCTGCAAATTATATTCATGGTGAGGCTTTTACAGGATTTTCAAGCCAGGGAAAGCCAGTCTCTTCAGAGACAAGAGAGCAAGCTATTTCTCTCCTGGTCGGGCAAGCTCAGAGCAGCATTGCAGGGGCAGCGTGTGTGTCTTTTCTTTAGCCTCAACAGAGTCCACACAGATATCCTCATCCCCAGTCTCAGGGTCTCACTCTTTCTCATTCTGCGTCACTTTCATCCATGAAATGTGGTGAGTCTGTGAAATTCAACTTCTATTGTAATTTCGTAAATGACACACTCAAATCTGGGATGTTCGTGAAGCAAGCTCTGTGGCTATAACACGTAAAAGTTTTTACTGGGGTTGCCATAAAAATTCTCTGGATCTAGATCATAAATGTGATCTCGAAAGCTTAAAGACCCAAGCTTGTTGTTTTCTTTCTGTTAGAGCCCCAGTGCATTCAGAAGAAGCCACATACCACAGTCTTTGTTTTTTATTGAAGTTATAGTTGAAGGATGATATTATATGTTAGAGGTATACAGTACAGTGATTTGCAATTTTTAAAGGTTATACTCCATTTACAGTTATTATAAAATGCTGTCTGTATTCTTTGTGTTGCACAATATATCGCTGTAGCTTATTTTATATATAGTAGTTTGTGTGTCTTTATACCCTACCGCTATATTGCCCCCTCCGAGTCAAGAGCTGCCTAACTGTAAAAGAAGATGGAGGGCAGAAGGAGAAGGGGTGACAGAGGATGAGATGGTTAGATGGCATCACCGACTCGATCGACATGAGTTTGAACAAACTCCAAGAGAGAGTGGAGGACAGAGGAGCCTGGCGTGCTGCAGTCCATGTGAGAGCAAAGAGTTGGATACAGCTTAGCAGCTGATCAACAACAGCAATGTTATTAAATGTGGACCATCATGGAGTCGAAGTTAACTCTTAAGAGCTCTTTTCAGCTGTAGAAACTAACCTTTAAATCCTAAATCTTTCACAAGTGATTCATGTAACCGACCCCTGGGTTGGGACAATCCCCTGGAGAAAGGAATGGCTACCCACTCTACTGTTCTTGCCGGGGAAATCCCATGGACAAAGGAGCCTAGTGGACTGTAGTCCTTGTGGTTGCAAGAGTCGGACATGACTTAGCGACTAAACCACCACCAGTCTGGTGTTATATTTTGTTTTCCTCAGTCTAATACTCATAGAATCTGTTCCCACCCAGATTTTTCCAGATCTCTACCAGTACATTTTTCCATATTTCTGTCAATACATACCAGATCTGTACCAATTGTATAAGAAAAAAACTTGACAGCTATTTTTGTGTATAAGTCATTACTTCGTGGATTAGACTTTGTACTTGTGCTTCCAGAGAATTTCAGTACATAACCCTGTTATGGGTGCTGATGGGGCATGTTCTGGATGGTAATAAGGCCTCCTCAGCTAGGTCTTGAGCAGAAGAGGCATTCTGCTGCAAATTATATTCATGGTGAGGCTTTTACAGGATTTTCAAGCCAGGGAAAGCCAGTCTCTTCAGAGACAAGAGAGCAAGCTATTTCTCTCCTGGTCGGGCAAGCTCAGAGCAGCATTGCAGGGGCAGCGTGTGTGTCTTTTCTTTAGCCTCAACAGAGTCCACACAGATATCCTCATCCCCAGTCTCGGGTCTCACTCTTTCTCATTCTGCGTCACTTTCATCCATGAAATGTGGTGAGTCTGTGAAATTCAACTTCTATTGTAATTTCGTAAATGACACACTCAAATCTGGGATGTTCGTGAAGCAAGCTCTGTGGCTATAACACGTAAAAGTTTTTACTGGGGTTGCCATAAAAATTCTCTGGATCTAGATCATAAATGTGATCTCGAAAGCTTAAAGACCCAAGCTTGTTGTTTTCTTTCTGTTAGAGCCCCAGTGCATTCAGAAGAAGCCACATACCACAGTCTTTGTTTTTTATTGAAGTTATAGTTGAAGGATGATATTATATGTTAGAGGTATACAGTACAGTGATTTGCAATTTTTAAAGGTTATACTCCATTTACAGTTATTATAAAATGCTGTCTGTATTCTTTGTGTTGCACAATATATCGCTGTAGCTTATTTTATATATAGTAGTTTGTGTGTCTTTATACCCTACTGCTATATTGCCCCCTCCGTCTTCTATCTTCCCACTGATAACCATTAGTTTGTTCTCTTTATCTGTCTTGTTTTTTTGCTATATTCACTAGTTTGTTGTATTTTTTTAGGTTCCACATATAAATGATATCATACAGTATTTTCTCTCTCTGATTTATTTCACTTAGCATAATATCCTCCAAGTCCATGCATGTTGCTCCACGTAGCAAATTTTCCTTATTTTTTATGGCTGAGGAGTATTCGTGTGTGTGTGTGTGTGTGTGTGTGTGTGTGTGTGTGCTCCCTCTTAGTCCGTTCATCTGTTGATAGACACTTAGGTTACTTCTGTGTCTTGGCAGTTGTAAATAATGCTGTTGTGAACATTGGGGTACACGTATATTTTCGAATTGTTCTTTTTCCTGATATGTACCCAGGAATGGAATTGCCGGGTCATAATGTCATTCCGTTTTCCGTGTTTTGAGAATCCCACATCGTGTTTGCCACCGTAACTGTGCCAGTTTACATTCCCACCAGTAGCTTAGGAGTGTTTCCTCTTTTCAACATCCTCACTAGCATTTGTGATTTGTGTTCTTTTTGACGATCGCCATTCTGACAGGTGTGAGACGATGTCTCCTTGGGGTTTTGATTTGCTTTTCCCGTCTTTGTAGTCGTCGTTTCTTCCAAACTGAAAGGTCTGTGCCAAGGAGCTGCTTGGTCTCTTGAAGCACTTCTTCAGTAGACACTGGACCCACCGGCAGCCCCATGAACAGTGGTGCTGCTGCATGAAATCAGCCGACACAAAAGTCTCTTGGGGTCTGTGTTTTGGGCTTCCACTCCCGATACCAGTTTCTGCACAAGCCAGAGTTCGGCCAGGAAACAGAAGCCAAGCAAGTTTGTTTAAGTAGGCTAGCCTGTCTCTCTTCATGCTCACGCTCAGCCGTGTCCGACTCTTGTGACCCCCTGGCTGTAGCCCACCAGGCTCCTTTGTCCCTGGGACTTCCCAGGCAAGAATGCTGGTTGTTGTTTAGTTGCTCAGTTGTGTCCGACTTTGCAGTTCCATGGACTGTGATCCACCAGGCTCCCCTGTCCGTGGGACTTCCCAGGCAGGAATACTGGAGTGGGTTGCCATTTCCTCCTCTGGGAGATCTTCCCGACCCAGGGAACCCGTGTCTCCTGCGTTTCCTGCATTGCTGGTGTATTCTTTACCACTGAGCCATTGGGGAAGCCCTCTCTCTCCAGCTTTTAAACTCACTCCAGTGGGTAAATTCACCTTCTTTCTTCCTTGTCTCACTGGAGAAGTCTTTCCTGAACGCAGGAAAGGAGGAGACTAAAAAAGAAACCTAGGGCTCCTCTCACCATCTGACTCTCTACTGTTATTATGTAAATTTGGGGATTCTGTGCCTTGAGATGTAATTGCTTGTGTATGTGGAGGACAGCCTACTCATCAAAGCTGTTCAGAAAAAAATTTAAAAGGATTATGTATAATATTGTAGGGAACTAAATGTTTTGCCAGCAGTGGTTAAATGCTTTCTCAGGATTGACTGCTTTGATGACATTACAGTTCTTTGTAAGGATACCTGTCACTTGTTGAATCAAGACAAGCTGAAAGTCATCACACATATAATAAGCTTATTTTATTATCATTGTTAGCCAGGATTATGAATATATTAAGTATTTTTATTGATTTTAATTTGTCAAAGAAAAAAGACTCCTGGATAAATGTCAAACTCTGAGTTGAGTTGTGCTTTACTGTGCAAGAGAGACTGGCTTTCAGAGCAACTTGATGGTGCATAGAATATAAAGAAGGAAATGTTAATAGTTCACATTATTATGAGGCAATCGATAATTCTCATTGCATACAGTTTAATCAACTTTGATTTCAAAAACACATTTCTGTCTTTGATTAAAGAAAGTGAAAGAAAATGAAGTCGCTCAGTTCTATCCGACTTGTGGCCACCCCATGGATTGTAGCTTGCCAGGCTCCTTCTGTTCATGGCACTTTCCAGGCAAAAATACTGGAGTGGGTTGCCATTCCCTTCTCTAGGGGATCTTCCCAACCCAGGGACTGAACCCAGGTCACCCGCATTGCAGGCAGACTCCTTACTGTCTGAGTCACCATAAATATGATGTCTCTTTTGTGTGACTTATGTCAGGGTGAAAACCTTCAGGATGGCCCCCAAATTTCATGACTTTATTTCTTCAAATGTAAAGCTTTTAGAAAACTTACTGATAAATCTTCCTGGTAAGTAGTTGACAGAAGAATAGGTTAAGGTGAACAATATCAGTTTCACTTTTTCAGTCTTGACCTATGATCATATCTGTGCAGTTAAAGTGCAGATTTGACCCAACATGTTGGACCCATGTTTTTCTGATGTGCCATCAGTATTGTTAATATGGAGCCTTACTGTATTTAGCTTTTTCACCTATCTAAGGAATATGAAACGTTCTTGAACACCTAAAGACCTTTTTGTTTTATCTTTAATAAAGCTAGAACTGTATGATTGTAAGAATAGAGTTAATCTCATATATCCCCGAGAGTCACATATCTTTTTTATCACTTCTGTGGTACCAAAAATATCTTTATTGCTTTTTGAGTTCACCTATTTCAAGGTCATAAGCCATCAGGAACCAAGAAGACCATCCAGTATGTCTCTACTGATTTTGCCTATTTGTAAGATCATATTACCTATGATCTTACTCCAAGATCCCCAAGTAACTCAGTGGGGTTGGCCTTCAGAAAGCGCATCTTACTCCAAGTTCCCCAAGTTAACTCAGTGTTGTTGGCCTTTAGAAAGCGACATTCTGTGCTCCCTGTAAGACTCCCTTCAAGTAGGTACCAGGATGGTTTACTGGGAGGTCTTTGAAACTTTCTTTCCCCACATGGGAGAGTAATCCTTGTTCCTTACTTGTGGATTTGTCATGCCTAATTAAGTGAGGTGTACTGTTAAATGAAACATTTCTGGCATAGTGATAGTTATAAATTTGCTTTAATCTAATTTATATCCTGGTAGGATAAAGGTAGATAGGCTTATAGATAGATAAGGTAGATAGAAAGGAGCATAGGCTCCTCCTGAGCCTATGCAAATAATTACATCACTGTGTAAAGTAAAAGGACTTGGGACTTCGCTAGGGTCCAGTGACTGGGACTCTATCATGCTTCCAAGGCAGGGGGCCTGGGATCGATCCTTGGTCAGGGAACTGGGTCCCACATGCAGCAACTTGGGACCCATGTTCCACAATGAAGACAGAAGATCCCTCTTGATGCAACCAAATAATGGCCAATGAGTATGCATTGTCTTTTCTATACGATTCCCATCTTTAAATTGACCTAACAAATTACTAGTTTATTTTCAAGTTACTATTGCCACATAACCAAACTACCCAAACTTAGAAGTGTAAAATAGCCATTTGAGATGCTCACAAATTGTGCTGGTCAGGAATTTTGCCAAGACTCAGGGAACAATTCTTTTACCCATCAGGGCATTATTGAGGTCCCTCAGTGATAGCTCAGCTGTCTGGTCTGGAAGATCTGAGACGGCTTCTCAGTTGGCTGCCATGGCAGGATGTGACTGAAGACTGGACATGGCTGGGGCTGTTGACTTGAGTGCCTCCTTGTAGCTTCTCCAGCATGTTCATCTCACGGTAGCTGGGCTTCTTACATGGTAGCTCTCTTTCCCCAGAGTGCATGTCTTAGGAGAACTAGGCAGAAGCTGATGTCTTTCTGGTTGCCTGCTCTTGTAATTCATACAGTGTTAATTTTGCTGTACTGTGTTGGTCAAAGCAATGGTGGGCCATCTCAGATTCAGCCAAAGAGGAAAAGATGCCACGTCTTGATAGGGGAGTGATGTGGTAACTTTGGAGAACATGTGGGAAGGGAGATATTTTTTGAAAATAAAATCTTGATTTGGAAAATACAGTCTGCCACATTTTATAAGCTATATGAAGATTTCTCAGTTGTTTTTTTTTTTTTTTCCTGAATCCAGAGGGCTTGGTCAGAGCAATATATCATTCAAAGAGTGTTTCATTTCAATATGCCCAAGTATAGCCAGACACGATGAGAATTAGTGAGAAAAGGAGAAAGAGGTTTTGTCAAAACCAATTAAATTTCCCTCGTGGGTTCCATTCAGTCTTGCAAAATTAATTCTTTTTCTGTGGATCTTGGGTTAGCAGCCTGGTTTTACAAGGTGTCTGATTTTCGAGTAAAATAGAGTCTTACAAATACTGACTTAGGTCCCTGGTACATTCTGTCTAAGAGTCTGCCCTTAGTGGTACTGTTGGGTTACACTGGACAGGAAGCCTGACCCATGAGTCCATAATAGTCAAGCCTTTATTGTTTGAATGTTTCATCCTAGAGACCCAGTTTTCTCACCTTCAGCCTATGCCTTGGCCTTTCGGCATTCTTGAAGGAAAAGTAGAAACCACCTGTTAGTAAGACTGATGGTCTCTGGTTAATTTATTACACCAGTTAACAGTGTCAGAGTGGAATCCCCTGTTGGAGTATAATATGCAGCCGCTTGATTCAGTCAGTGATTATCCTGAGGGCACGAGCCTTATGATGGACACTAAAGACATTGGTAAATAAATCTCCAGGGACCTTTAAAAAGTGTGTTTTAAACCTGCCACCAATTAACCAGAGTATTTAATATTTAGAAATCATATTGTTTGCATTGTTGTGCCAGTCCTTTTCACAAGATCTTGACTATGTTCTGTCTACCCTGAAAAATGTACAAGTGTTGAGCCATACTCATTATTAGTTACTTCATGGATCTGCCCATATTATGGGTTTAGTAAACAGGGCAACTCTTACTTAGTGTTAAGCTAAATTAAAGATATGGAGTATAATATATCTAGTTCTTCCTAGTAGCCCCCTTGCTCAGTAGTGCTGCCCAGTGGCTATCTGGGAAACACCAGAGATAGTTTGGATATAAAATATATCTTAAATAATTTTATTATTTTTAATTTGAGGCTTATGTTTACACAGGCAGTATCATAAAGAGTTGCCAGGAGCCTAGTGATTACAGCAAAACATAAACATAAGTCATAGGTGCCCAAGACAAGAAATGATTACTGTCCTGGTTTGGAGTGATAGTAATTCAAATAAAGCACAGCTGCAAGAAATAGTAATTATTATGAAATCTGGCCTTCTCAGAAGCAAGACACTTTTTTTTTTTTTTTGAAACTTTTGTTAAAAAAATGTTTCAAGGGCACAACAAAAGTCAACACAAAAACTCAAAAGTTAACTGGTTATTCGGAAGTGAGAGTGTTGTGGGTAGATAAGGAACCTGGCCAGGTTAGGAACTGAAGGCACAGAATGGCTTGTTTTTACAGTCTTCTTATTAAGAGAAGATTATATTATCAAAGATCAAGTTTCTTTGCAACAACTGGTTTCTAATGGCTTAATTCATAAGCTTTCTTTGTAGATTTTGATATATTTTATAAGCCCATTTATATATAGGTATATGTGTGTGTACATATATATTTAGATGACAAATTAACACTTTCACTTATAACTTAGAATGTAATAACTATATTCTCTTAGTATAAGATGATGCACATAACCACACTGAACTTGATATCCTAATTAGAGTTTTCTTTAGGAATTTTAGTACTCAGAAATTGGCCAGTTAACCCAACTTCCTCATTATTTAACTCACCATGATACTAGTATAGTATCTTAAGGCCAATTAAGAGTTTTAGAGGTTTATTTCCAATGACATTACAGAGCAGTACAATCATTTTTGACACAAGGTTTGCCAGAGATGGCATTTAAAAGTTATACACAGGAGACAGGAAGAGTGATTGAGATAAGATGATTTGCAGCATTGTCTGTGATTTAGAAGAGCTAATAACCCTTTAATAAAGACATCAATTTTCATGACTTTAAATTGTGTGTGTGGAAACAGTGATAATGCATCTTAACTGGTAAAACCTGGGGAGAAAATTTAAAAGCTAGAAGAATGAAATGTTACAGTGCATTAATTTTTTTGTACTGTGATATGATCAGAAAGAAGACATATTTTCAGAACCAGTTCTAATTTGGCCAAGTATTTACCTTAATTAGAGGTTTACAGAGAAGTTGGCTTCTTACCACTTATTACAAATATTTCATATTTTAAGTTTATATTAGTACAGTTTTAAATAACTGTTATTTGGTAGTCAGATGTCTGTCTGACTTTTTAAACCGTCACTGCTTGAGCTGCTCATTTCTTGGAGAATGATTTTTCTGAAATCCTCAGCATATGTAAAGCATGAGAAGTTTTGTCCTTGTTTGTTAATTTTTGAGTTTTCTCAGATTTAAATGAACCCTTATTAGTCAGAAAAGAACAGGTGTTTTGAGATTTAAAACAGTCATAGTGTTGTTCTTTGCACTGAAATCTACTGTGTCCAACTTTATTTTGATTAGTGTTAGCATGATACATCTTTTTCTGTCTTTATTGTTAGTCTATATGCACTTTATATTTAGAATGCGTTTCTTATAGACAGCATAGTTTTAGTCTTACTTTTTATCCCATTTGATGATTTCTGCTGTTTAATTGGTATGCTCAGGCCATTAACTTTTAATGTTATTGTTGATATAATTGAATTGAAATTTACCACTTATTCCTTTGAATTTTTCCCATCTGTTCATTTGCTTTTTTATTTTATTTTCCTGCCTGCTTTTGGATTAATAGCTTGGCTTTTATTATTCCATATCATTTTCTTCCTTAGCTTATTGACTGTACGTCTTTTTCCGTTTGTTTTTAGTGATTGCCTTTGATTTTGTAGGACACAGTAACTTATCATGGTGTCCTGCTTCATGTGTAGCACGTGAACCTGAGGACCCTATGCTTCCTTTCCATGCATTCTGCTCCTCTCTGCGTTATAGGCTGTGTAACATAGTACTTTTGCCTTAGTCAACTGTATTTTAAAGAGAATTAAGTTTATTTTTAAAGTACTTTATATTTACACACATATCGTCATTCCTGGTGCTCTTCATCCCTTCATGTAAACAGATTTCAATCAGGAGTTTTTCTTTTTTTCTGTTAGAAAGATGTCCTTTAACATTCTCTTATAGTGTTGGTTTGCTGGTGACGTTCTTTTTGTGTATCTGAAAGAAACCTTTTACTTTGGAAACGTATTTTCCCTGGGTATAAGATTTCGAGCTGACAGGCTCTTTTTTCCCCCGCAGTACTTTCACTGTTGGTTTCACTGTTTGCAGTGTTTCCGACAAGAAGTCTGCTCTCATTCTTTTGGCCGTTAGTGCATCAGATATTCTTTCGATCCCTCACTCTTTCCTAGGACTTCAGTTACAGTATATTAAACTGACGGAAGTGGTCCCTCAACTCACTCATAGTGTGCTCTTTCGTCTTTTTTCAATCTCTTTTCTCTCTGTATTTCATTTTGGATGGTGTCTCTTGCTATATCTTTACATTTACTAACCTTTTTTTCTGCAGTGTCTAATCTGCTGTTAATCCTGTTAGTGTATATTTTTTTAATCCAGAAATTGTGTTTTTCTCTCTATATAAAAATTTAGATCTTTTAAAAATATCTTCCTTATCTCTTTTTAAAACAGTCACCCTCTGATTTCTAGGACGTGAAGATTACAGCATGTTCTGCCTCTCTTGAGAGAGAACAACCTGGGTTTGAACTGCCCAGTGTGCACTGCATGGTCTATGGGTGCACATGTGCAGGTGGGGAGTGCTGCCTGTAAAGTTACATGCTGATTGCCAGCTGCGCAGTGTCAGAGCCCTGACTTCCAAGTTGTTGAAGGATCCACTACATATATATATATATATATATATATATATATGTAAAATCTTTCTTATGTTATTCTCACTCACTCTTTCTCTTCACTCTGCTAAGTCTACAGACTCTGTGTTTCCCAAGTGCTCAAGTCTGTTTCCTCAGTTCAGGGGACACTGCTGGTAGGTATCTATGTGAGTTCTTTCTTCATTCCAGTCCAGGAAACCTAACTGGGCAGTAAGCTAGGGCAACCATATGGGTCACTTTATTTATTTCCCTTTTATTAGATATTCCTCTCCTGAACTGCCTATTGTCCAGTGTCTAAAAACCATTGTTTCATATATTTTATCATTATTTTTTTTTAAGTGGCGGAGTAAATCTGGTTTTTGTTACACCGTCATGGCTATAAGCAGAAGATCCCCTCCCCATTTCCCCCCTACCATCATAGATTTCTTGGTAAGTATAATTACTATCTTTGCAGATGTCTAAAATGTTTGGCTGTATTAAACTTTGAAGAGAAAAAAGGACTCAGTTCTTTTGCAAATGTTTGCACGGGCCCTGGCGTGACTTAAGTGGGGGAATGCGTCCGCTTAGCAAGGATTGTTTTGTTGGCTGAAGAGTCATTATGAAACCTCATCATATTCTTAATATTGCACAGAAAGATGCTTTTGACATTTAGCTGACGTTTCAATTATGGCACAAGTGTTTTTCTAAGTTAATGCAGGATCATGTTCTAAAGCTGTCCAGCTAAACAGCTTCACCAAATGTAGCTGATTTCAACTTCATTACAGTTTGTTACCAATCGTTTACTCCAGCAGAGAACAACATGTGTACTATGGGTGGATATTTTGTTAGAAATGGAGCATACCTACCAATTAGTTGGCTCTGCCAAATTAGCGTGTGTTGGTCTGCATCTCCAATTAAGGCAGCTGCTTGAATGTTGCTGTTCTACAGCTGGCACCAGGCATGTGGGATTGTGCTGCTCCATGGCCAGACACTAGCTGTACCTCTTAATTAAAATATTTGCTTATGTTTGTGTGATTTCTTTAAAACAGTAAGTGGTCTTTCCAGTTGTGTTATTGATGGTTCCATGACTTTTGTATGAAACAGTTTTCTTGGTTAGGGAAATGTGGGACCAAGGTGTTCTGAAATGGTTCCCATTTAAATAGATAATTGCTGTTTCTCCTCCCACTTCTAAATTGTTAGTTGTTGTTTTAAGTGGATAATTGTAATTTGGGGTACAGCCTTCAGCTTTAATAAAAGAATTTGTAGAAAGGCATATTCTTTAAAACATAAAGATCAGTAGTCTTATATAGGGATTGCTTTCTTTTTCATCACAGAGAGAAAGTATTTTTGAAAGCTTTATGGAAAAGGTTCATTTTATCTTGATTTTTCTGGCAAGTGAAGTTCTATGTTTTCTTGCCAATTATCTGTTGTTTTAATAATCTCTTTATACCATCAGTTATTAAATGTATAATTTATATTATATGATGATCCTTAAAATAACTACAAATCAAATTTAGATAATCTACTGCTGTATCTAATACTGGAATCAAAAGAGAAGATGAGTCCATTAAGACTGTCAGCAAATTTCATAAAGTTTGAATTACTGTATTCCTTTGTTTTTAAAAAACAATAGAATTAATATTTTATAACATCAGTCTCCTAGTAATAGAATATTGCTATAGAGTCAGCTTTTATTATACATTCATTCTGTTTAATGCTGTAGAGATGTATAAGATCTAAAATGCAATCACTTTTCAGTAACTGAGTAAAATATTAAGCCACAAATATAATATATTCACTTTTGTGGAATACATAGAATCATGTTTAGGTATATGTAGTTTGAAAAGCACTCCACACTGTTTTAAAAGGGCATCTCTGTTTATGAACCACTGATGGATTAAAATCTTCATTTTGTTAATATGGAAACCAACTCTGAGAAGCCAAGTCATAGCTAATTAATGGCAGAGGTGGGCAGGGTTCAAATCTTTGGCTTCTTCCACTGTGTTTTCTATCCCCCATGTTCTTAAATATACTTTGAATGGTGTGGCTGATAACTGAATAATAACCTTTGGGGAGGTACATTTCAAAAACTTAGTGTCAGAATAACCTAGCATCAAGAGAACAAACAACAGGCTAAGCTAAATTTGCATTATGACTATTTTTGAATGCAGTTGCCTATTGCATTTATTATCATTGGATCATTTAAAGGATGTGTGAGCATTTTGATTGAATGGATGTATTCTTTTTCTTGAAGATAAAGCCATGTTTAAGTGTGTATTTAAGGAGGACTTTGACTTAGGAAAACCCTAATGTAACTGTATAAAACTGTTGATATTAAAACAAGCTTTGACTAAAAGCAAATAGTCTTCTCGTAATGTTTGAGATATTTCCTGA
Organism: Madoqua kirkii; assembly: GCA_006408675.1. Classification (NCBI taxonomy): domain Eukaryota; kingdom Metazoa; phylum Chordata; class Mammalia; order Artiodactyla; family Bovidae; genus Madoqua; species Madoqua kirkii. The sequence goes on along the minus strand of SJYC01048374.1, from coordinate 35,862 downwards.
ATAAGGGAAATAAACATTCGTAATTGATTGTTAGAACCATCATGAGGACAACCTGCGAGCTCACCCAAGGTCACATGGTAGGCATGTGAATGTTCATTACAGCTCAGCTAGCTGCAGGCCTCGCTCTCTTTCCCCTCCTAGGTGACACTTTTCATTATTCTCCCCCTTTCCCCAAGTTATCCTTATGGTTCTAGTATAGGTTCTCATGGTGTCTTGAGTATAGAGAGAATCCATGTTTTGGACTTCCATTTCTGAGTGGCATGGAAGATTCTAGAAGGCCATTATTCATCCTTAGTGTGTTTTTAGTCGTGGTCTATGGCGTTGGGTATTGGGCTTGCAGTGAGATAGGGGGCACCCTCAGGGGTGGGACTCCAGCTTTCCTTCTGCCTCAGTGTCGGCCACTCTGCTTTGATCGGTTTTGTACATGGAGTTCTGTGGACCTTTGATAAAAGGGCCTGCTGAAAGTGAAGTTTGGAAACCATTGCTGGAAACCCACACCCTCTCTGCTGTTCCTTGGTGTTTGCTTCTACCAAAGGACCCGATTACTCAGCATATATCTCTATATACCTAGACTTTTTCCTCTTCAGAGGAGGAAATGTTTTCTTCCCTAAAAGTCAACCTTTTGCAGGTATCTTGAACCCCAATCTGACATTTCTTGCTAGTACCATAAGGACTTGTTCCCATAATAAACTTTTTCTCTGCTGTCTCCAACAGGTACCTTTTAGATGAGTTTTCTTGGGCTGCTTTTTCTTTAAAAAAAAAAAAAATCAGTGCTTGTCACTTAATTACATAAATCTTAATTGATGTCTTTGAAAATCCAAACGATCTGTTAACCCTCAGCCCAGCATTTCTGTAGACAGCTGTCAGCTGGAGCTGTGACCTACTTGCCCTTTAGGTGGGCCTGTCCTGTCACGTGTGTCCCACCCCCTCTGCACTCTCACAGTGCCTGCCTGTGTACTTTGCCAGGCCCTCTTCACACAGTTGGGAAATGTGCTTGGTCCCTGAGGATGTTTTGAGTTTGCAGCCTCTATTATCCTTGACAGTCTTTCTAAGCAGCATATCTAGAGAGAAATTGTTTCATTTGCAGGGTGTGGTAGAACATTTGTATACTTGGATATGCCTTATCTTCAAAAAAATATACTTCTGGTATGGTATAGGTACTATTTTATAGGTATTTTTAGGGCTTCCCCTGTGACTCAGTGGTAAGGAATCTGCCTGCAGTACAGGAGACCCAAGTTTGATCCCTGGATCAGGAAGATCCCCTGGAGAAGAAAATGGCAACCCTCAAGTACTCTTGCCTGGAGAATCCCATGGACAGAAGAGCCTTGCAGCCTACAGTTCACGGGGTCACAAAGAGCCAGACACGACCAAGAGACTAACCCTAAAACTTTCACATAGGTACACTTTATAAATATTCATTAATTTTGCTTTTGTCTTGTAATAGAAAAGTGAAAGAATAAGTCGCTCAGTCGTGTCTGACTCTGCGACCCCATTGACTTATACTGTCAATGGAACTCTCCAGGCCAAAGTACTGGAATGGGTAGCCTTTCCTTTCTCCAGGGGATCTTCCCAACCCAGGAATCTAACCCACGTCTCCCGCATTGCAGGTGGGTTCTTTACCAGCTGAGCCACGAGGGAAGCCTTGTAACAGAAACATACCTATAAATATTAATACTGAAAACAAATATAAACTTAGGATATAGAAAAAACAGTAAAAATACTCATGTACAGGTTAATGAGTGAACACAAAGTTAAGGGAGTCACATGCTGCCACCAGATTATTACTCTTTCTTTCCTCCCCCAAAGTAACCACTGTCTTAATTTCTAATATCATTTAGCTTTGACTTCTCTGGACTTTCCATACATTGCATAATACAGTGTGTATTTTTTTGAGTTTCGGCTTCTTCAACTCAGCATTATGCTTATGAGTTTTGTCTATATTCCTTTGTGAATATACCACAGTTTAGTTTCTGTTCCATTGGTGATGGACATTTGGGTTATTCCTGTCGCTGATGTTACCGGGAACAACCCTGTGTGTGTCTTTTTGGAACACGTGTACATGTGTGTGCATTTCTGTTGGATCTATATTATGAGTGAACTCATATTCTTGATAGCTTCTTTGGCATACATTAGCACTGCTCTTTCTTTCAGGGTCTTTGATGAAGAGATATTAAGTGCATTTTTAAGATCACATTGCAAATGTTATACATTAGCAGATTCAGAATTGGCACCTAAGACCTTAATTCCTCCTGTGCCGTTTTCAAAACAAAACACAACAAAGTAAAAAAAGAAAAAAAAATCTAATGAGGCTGCAAGCTACCTCTTTATTTTTATGTCTTAACTTCTAGTACTTTTTATGAATTTATATATATAATTTGTATGCATTATATATATATATAGATGAACATCTAATCTTTTTACTGAACTGCTTTAACATTTTTCAAACTTGACAAATATTTTATAAGTTGGTTCACTAGGCAGTTTTCTTTTGCTTGGCATGGCTCCAAGTTGCCAGAATTTGTAGTGAGGAGACTTAGAGTACACTTTAAAGATCAGGTTAATGGTAGTGGAGCCTGAGTATGGTAGATTACTGTGTTAAACGGGAAATCGATAATGTAAGCTCTCCCATTGCACCCCCACCCCTGCTTTCTCTTAAAAGTTCATTCTTAAAAATGTTACAGAACAAATATGTGTACTCATATAAGTTCACATGGCCATTCCTAAGAAAATCATTTATTGAAATACGTTTTGGCTTTCCCTCCTTTCCATCACCCTTTCACACAGTTGAAATATTATTAATTGAATTTTCTCTTGACGTAACTACAAGATGACTTTTGCAAGAAGGGCTTAATGTTACCTAAATCATCATTTTACACAGCAGCACTGCCTCTGGGACTTTTACACAACGCAGCTGCTTTTGGTAGATGAAGAAAATCAAGTCCTACTACACAGACTTTTAGAAATATTGATATATTTTTAAAAGCAAGTAAAATAGCCGATGTAGCTTGTGATCCAGTGCTAAGTCACTTCAGTCATGTCCAACTCTTTGTGACCCTATGGACCATAGTCCACCAGTCTCTCTGTCCATGGGCGTCTCCAGGCAACAACACTGGAGTGTGAGCCACTGTTTCCTTCTGGGTCACATTTCCTTCTCCAAGTGTGATCCAGTGTGAATGGAGAATAAATCCATAGGAGTGGTTACTTTTTCTTGAGGAGAACAGTGCATCGTAGGTAAATGGGCTGTTTCTAAATCTTTTTTTGTGAATGGGTTTTACGTTGTCAGATGCTTGTTTGGGGGGAAAGAAAATACTTTCAAGCCTTTTTGAAGATGTTTAGAAAAATTAAAGAATATTTTATGGTGAAGATTTTATCTTAGTAGATTTAAAAATGATTTGTAGTTTTAAAAAATAAGCTTTATTCTTTAGAGGTGATTTTAGGTTCACAGCAAAATTGAGGGGAAAGGAACAGAGATTTCCTGTGTACACAGAGTGTCCCATGCTGTCAAAATCCTGCACCAGAGTATCAGCATTCCTTACAGCTGATGAATCTGGGTGTAAACACAGCATTATAACCCAAAATCTGTAGTGCAGGATAAATTTTTCATACTCTTGGAAGGAATATATCTAAATCTCAAGTTTGTTTTTGTTGTGTACTACTACAAAATGTGTCTTAGATGTCTCTGTTTGGATTCCTTGGCTTATATTCTTTTGGCTTAAAAAAATGGCATGGAAAGTAAAATTTTTGCTTTCCACTAGTTAAGTTTTTTAAGTTTATCTTTGTTTTCAAAAAATATATTTTACTACATGCCTATCTTTTCTGTGTCTATATTGTTCACTGGACATAAGCTGAAAGGGATGAGTTTAGGTCTCAGGTTAGAAATGCATATGCTTCTAGAGACTAGGCAGGTAATGAAAATGAATCAACTGGGCTGAAGGCAGTGGCAGCCCACTCCAGTACTCTTGCCTGGAAAATCCCATGGATGGAGGAGCCTGGTAGGCTACAGTCCATGGGGTTGCTAAGAGTCGGACACGTCTGAACGACTTCACTTTCACTTCTCACTTTCATGCATTAGAGAAGGAAATGGCAACCCACTCCAGTGTTCTTGCCTTGAGAATCCCAGGGACAGGGGAGCCTGGTGGGCTGCCGGCTATGGGGTTGCACAGAGTCGGACACGACTGAAGCAACTTAGCAGGGGCTAGAATGAGGCAAGAAGGAGTGCTCAGGTCTGGAGAGCCAGAGAGTTCTCGACCTGTGGCGAGATGTTGGCTCTTGCCAAGAGTTACTGTGTGGCAGTTCAAGCCTGAGGATACCACTGTTTCTAGTTATTTTAAAAGGATTGTAAAAGAAACCAAGATGTCTTAAGTAAAACTTAACAATTTTACATCAACTTAACTCTAATTGGGGCCAGATAAAATTGAAGCGGCCCCAACAATCTATGGGCGAATATTTCATTTCCTTTTATCAAAGTGTTATTGGCCATTCAGGTATGGCCTGATCAAAGCCCTTAAGATTACACAGCAAGGGTGATGAATAGATTCAAGGGATTAGATCTAGTAGACAGAATGCCTGAAGAACTGTGGACAGAGGTTTATAATGTTGCTATAGGAGGCAGTGACCAAAACTATCCCGAAGAAAAAGAAATGCAAGGAGACAAACTGGTTGTCTGGGGAGACTTTATAAATAGCTGAGGAAAGAAGAGAAGCGAAAAGCAAGGGAGAAAGGGAAAGAGATGCCCATAGAATGCAGAGTTCCGGAGAATAGCAAGGGGAGATAGAAAGGCCTTCTTCAATGAACAGTGCAAAGAAATAGAGGAAAACAACAGGATGGGAAAGACTAGAGAGCTCTTCAAGAAGACTGGAGATAGCAAGGGAACATTTCATGCAGGATGGGTGTGATAAAGGACAGAAACGGTAAAGACCTAACAGAAGCAGAAGAGATTAACAGAAGGTGGTAAGAATATGCAGAAGAATTGTACAAAAAAGCTCTTAATGACCTGGATAACCACAATGGTGTTGTCATTCCCTAGAGCTGGACATCCAGGATTTTGAAGTCGAGTGGGCCTTAGGAAGCATTACTACACACAAAGCTAGTGGAGGTGATGGAATTCTAGCTGAATTATTTAAAATCTTAAAAGATGATGCTATTAAAGTGCTGCACTTAGTATGTCAGCAAATTTGGAAAATTCAGCAGTGGCCACAGGGCTGGAAAAGGTCAGATTACATTCCAATCCCAAATAAGAGCCGTGCCAAAGAATGTTCAAGCTATCATATAATTGTACTCATTTCACATGCTGGAAGATTGTACTCAAAATTCTGCAAGGTAAACTTCAACGGTACATGAACCGAGAACTTTCAGACTTAGAAGCTGGATTTAGAAAAGGCAGAGGAACCAGAGATCAAATTGCCAACATAGTTGGATCACAGAGAAAGCAAGAGAACTTCAGAAAAACATCTGCTTCTGCTTCATTGACTGAGAAAGCCTTTGACTTTGTAGATCACAACAAATTGGAAAATTCTTAAGGATATGGGAATACCTGTCTCCTGAGAAACCTGTATGGGAGTCAGGAAGCAACAGTTAGATCCTTACATGGAACAACTGACTTTCAAAATTGGGAAAGGATTATAACAAATTATTGTCACTCTTTTTATTTAACTTATATGCAGAGTACATTATGTGAAATGCTGGGCTAGATGAGCCACAAGCTGGAATCAAAACTGCTGGGAGAAATAACAGTCTCAGATATGCAGATGATACTACTCTAATGGCAAAAGCAAAGAGGAACTAGAGAGCCTCTTGAGGGTCAAAGAAGAGAGTGAAAAAGTTGGCTTAAACTCAACATTAAAAAAAAAAAACTAAGATCATGGCATCTGGTCCCATCACTTCATGGCAAGTAGATGGGGAAACAGTGGAAACACTAACAGATTTTCTTTTCTTGGGTTCTAAAGTCACTGTGATTGCTGACTGCAGCTGTGAAATTAGAAGATGCTTGCTTCTTGTAGGGAAAGCTGTGACAAACCTAGACAGCATATTAAAAAGTGAAGACATCAGCTTGCTGACAAAGGTCTATATAATCACAGTTATGGTTTTTCCAGTAGTCTTGTATGGATGTGAGAGCTGGACCTTAAAAAGTCAGCTGAGCACTGAAGAATTGATCTTTTTGAATTGTAGTGCTGGAGAAGACTTTTGAAAGCCCTTTGAACTGCAAGGAGATCAAACCAGTTAATCCTAAAGGAAATCAACCCTGAATATTTGTTGGAAGGACTGATGCTTGAAGCTGAAGCTCCTATACTTTGGCTACCTGATGCCAAGAGCCAGCTCACCGGAAAAGACTCTGGTGCTGGAAAAGACTGAAGGCAAAAGGAGAAGGGGATAACAGAGAATGAGATAGTTGGATGGCATCACCGATTCAGTGGACATGAACTTGAGCAAAGTCTGGGAGACAGTGAAGGACAGAGAAGCCTGGCATGCTGCTTGTCCATGGAGTTGCAAAACTGGGACACAACTTACCAACTGAACAACAATTATTTCTCTGATCATTAAATGTGCTGGGGACTGTTCTCAGAACTTTATAGAAATCAACTCACTGAATCAAGCAACACTGGAGTTGGCACTTCTGTTATCCCCATTTGAAAGGTGATATAAGTCAGATACAGGTGACCCACAGTCAGAGGGGTGCCTGTCTGTGGTAAGCAGAATTTAAGATGCTCCTAAAGATTCATAATTCAAATCCCTTATGATTATACAGTGGAAGTGAGAAATAGATTTAAGGGACTAGATCTGATAGATAGAGTGCCTGATGAACTATGGATGGAGGTTCATGACATTGTACAGGAGACAGGGATCAAGAACATCCCCATGGAAAAGAAACACAAAAAGGCAAGATGGCTGTCTGGGGAGGCCTTTCAAATAGCTGTGAAAAGAAGAGAAGCAAAAAAGTCAAGGAGAAAAGGAAAGATATAAGCATCTCAATGCAGAGTTCCAAAGAATATCAAGGAGAGACAAGAAAGCCTTTCTTAGCTATCAGTGCAGAGAAATAGAGGAAAACAACAGAATGGGAAAGACTAGAGATCTCTTCAAGAAAATTAGAGATACCAATGGAACATTTCATGCAAAGATGGGCTTGATAAAAGACAGAAATGATATGGACCTAACAGAAGCAGAAGATTTTAAGAAGAGGTGGCAAGAATACATGGAAGAATTGTACAAAAAAGATCTTTACAACCAAGATAGTCATGATGGTGTGATCACTCACTTAAAGCCAGACATCCTGGAATGTGAAGTCAAGTGGGCCTTAGAAAGCATCACTATCAACAAAGCTAGTGGAGGTGATGGAATTCCAGTTGAGCTATTTCAAATCCTGAAAGATGATGCTGTCGTACTCAGTATGCCAGCAAATTGGGAAAACTCAGCAGTGGCCACAGGACTGGAAAAGGTCAATTTTCATTCCAATCCCAAAGAAAGGCAATGCCAAAGAATGCTCAAATGACTGCACAATTGCAGTCATCTCACACATTAGTGAAGTAATGCTCAAAATTCTCCAAGCCAGGCTTCAGCAATACGTGAACTATGAACTTTCAGATGTTCAAGCTGGCTTTAGAAAAGGCAGAGGAACCAGAGATCAAATGGCCAAAATCTGCTGGATCATGGAAAAAACAAGAGAGTTCCAGAAAAACATCTATTTCAGCTTTATTGACTATGCCAAAGCCTTTGACTGTGTGGATCACAATCAACTGTGGAAAATTCTGAAAGAGATGGGAATACCAGACCACCTAACCTGCTTCTTGAGAAATCTGTATGCAGGTCAGGAAGCAACAGTTAGATCTGGACATGAAACAACAGACTGGTTCCAAATAGGAACAGGAGTCCATCAAGGCTGTATATTGTCACCCTGCTTATTTAACTTCTATGCAGAGTACATCATGAGAAACGCTGGACTGGAAGAAACACAAGCTGGAATCAGGATTGCTGGGAGAAATATCAATAACCTCAGATATGCAGCTGACAGCACCCTATGGCAGAAAGTGAAGAGGAGCTGAAAAGCCTCTTGATGAAAGTGAAAGAGGAAAGTGAAAAAGTTAGCTTAAAGCTCAACATTCAGAAAATGAAGATCATGGCATCCAGTCCCATCACTTCATGGGAAGTAGATGGGGAAACAGTGGAAACAGTGTCAGACTTTATTTTTTTGGGCTCCAAGATCACTGCAGATGGTGACTGCAGCCATGAAACTAGAAGATGCTTACTCCTTAGAAGAAAAGTTATGACCAACCTAGATAGTTTATTCAAAAGCAGAGACATTACTTTGCTGACTAAGGTCCATCTAGTCAAGGCTATGGTTTTTCCTGTGGGCATGTATGGATGTGAGAGTTGGACTGTGAAGAAAGCTGAGCGCCGAAGCATTGATGGTTTTGAACTGTGGTGTTGGAAAAGACTCTTGAGAGTCCCTTGGACTGCAAGGAAATCCAACCAGTCCAGTCTGAAGGAGATCAGCCCTGGGAGTTCTTTGGAAGGAATGATGTTGAAGCTGAAACTCCAGTACTTTGGCCACCTCAGGCGAAGAGTTGACTCACTGGAAAAGACTCTTGTGCTGGGGAGATTGGGGGCAGGAGGAGAAGGGGATGACAGAGGATGACATGGCTGGATGGCATCACGAACTGAACGGACTTGAGTTTCAGTGAACTCCGAGAGATTGTAATGAACAGGGAGGCCTGGCGTGCTGTGATTCATGGGGTCACAAAGAGTCAGACACGACTGAGCGACTGAACTGAACTGAACTGAAGAGACAAATTTAATATTTCTCAAGCCAACAAAGAAAGGTACCTCAAGAAAAAAAAGTTGCTTTTCAAAAGCAAAAAAAAAAAAAAAAAGGCATTTTATGTGATTAAAAAAAATGCTGAGACATAATTGGAGGAATTGTTATATATCTTTATCCCACAGCCCTTAGGGTATTGATTTTAACTTGTCAGAGTGTCTACCTTGGAAGAAGCACAGTAGAAGCAGTTGTGTTGTGGGCCATTGTGGTGGACAAGGATCAGGGTACTCAGAAGTACATCTCCAAAGCTTTGGTGGAGTTCTTACCCTTCTCCAGTGGTGGGCTGTTGCTGAGTTGTAGACGGGTGGTTGCGTGAAGGGCCTTGGGCAGGAATGTGGTGAACGTGGAAATGAAGATTGTGTGGGGTGGCCAGAAGGCTTGTTCAAGCCTGAGCATAACGGTGCCTGGTCATGTTCCAGGAGCTTGTGCACCCTTGTGCTCATGTTTGAAACGGAGGCTTCTTGTTCCGCTGTGTTGGCTTCTGTTGGCAGGGCCAGATGAGCGTGATAGGCTGTGGGAAGCGGGGAGGTGCCTAGGTTATTTCCACAGTTCCTACGGAAGCCAACTGTCTCCCACCCCAGCCTTCTAGAACATTTGTCATTATTCTCTCCTAAGGGCCTTGGCCCAGAGAGCGGCACCTCCTGTCCTGTGTTTATGTACGTGCTTCTATTTTTGACTCACACAGCTTGGTGGTGGTGGTTTGGGGGCAGTTCATGGAGTCCTCAAAGCTGGTCCATGGACCTTGTCAAGAGCCCATAACCTCGGGAAAGGAAATGTGAGGGAAGATTCCTGGATTCTTCTGGGGGAGTTTTCCTCACTATAAAAGGGACTAAATAGGATGTCCCGCTGTTGATTCTGAACGTTGCCTGCATGGATGCTTGGAATGGCAGTGGCCCTCTTGAAACCAAGGGAAGAGCCAGTCTAGAGGAATAAGAGAAAGGGTGGAAGGACCCTGGAGCCTTTGTGACAGTGTTGAGTAACTGAACAAAACAGATCCAAGTCCTTGTCCTCACAAGCTTAATTCTAGTGGGAGCAGATGGCAATAAACATGTACATTAACAAGTACATAGATTAGAGAGGGGTAACTGTTGATTCTGAACGTTGCCTGCATGGATGCTTGGAATGGCAGTGGCCCTCTTGAAACCAAGGGAAGAGCCAGTCTAGAGGAATAAGAGAAAGGGTGGAAGGACCCTGGAGCCTTTGTGACAGTGTTGAGTAACTGAACAAAACAGATCCAAGTCCTTGTCCTCACAAGCTTAATTCTAGTGGGAGCAGATGGCAATAAACATGTACATTAACAAAGTACATAGATTAGAGAGGGGTATTTGCCGACTAAGGTCCATCTAGTCAAGGCTATGGTTTTTCCAGTAGCCATGTATGGATGTGAGAGTTGGACTGTGAAGAAGGGTGAGCGCCGAAGAATTGATGCTTTTGAACTGTCGTATTGGAGAGGACTCTTGAGAGTCCCTTGGACTGCAAGGAGATCCAACCAGTCCATTCTGAAGGAGATCAGCCCTGGGATTTCTTTGGAGGGAGTGATGCTAAAGCTGAAACTCCAGTACTTTGGCCATCTCATGCGAAGAGTTGACTCATTGGAAAAGACTCTGATGCTGGGAGAGATTGGGGGCAGGAGGAGAAGGGGATTACAGAGGATGAGATGGCTGGATGGCATCACTGACTTGATGGATGTGAGTCTGAGTGAACTCCTGGAGTTGGTGATGGTCAAGGAGACCTGATGTGCTGCGATTAATGGAGTTGCAAAGAGTTGGACACGACTGAGCAACTGAACTGAACTGAAGCACCATGGGATGAAAGAAAAGCAGAGAAGGGGCAGACGGCGTGCAAGAGAGGAGTAGCTGCATTTTTCAAAGGCTGGTCAAGGAAGACTTCTCTGACCGAACAGAGATGCGGGATCTGGAAGAGCATTCCAGACAGAGGGCATAGAAAGTGCAAACGCCGTGAGTATTTGGAGAAGATTCTGTGTTCACAGAACTGCCAGGACCCCTGTGGACACGGCGGAGGAGCGACCAGAGAGCAGGTGGGTAAAGATGAGTCTCGCATCAGGCTGTTGCTGAAGACTGTTTCTTACTGTGTATGAGATGGCACCCTTTGGAGGTTTGCAAGTAGGGAAGTGACAGCATCTGACCTATGTTTTAAAAAGAGGACAAGCACACAGTAGGGGCAGTGGAGAAAAGTTAAGAGAAAGAAAACAGTAACTGGACTAGAGCAGGATTCAGAGAAATTCAGGTATAAGTTCAAATTTTTATTTATCTGGAAAAACTTGCATCAAAAGCCATTTTGTTTATCCTAATGTGATGACGTAAGAAAACTTACTTATGCCATAGATATATATAAGGCTGTGCCATGTAAGTACGTTCATAAATCTTCTGAGATCTAAAAGTAAATTTGATTCAGTGGCTGTTAGGTGGCTTTTATTACTAGAGAGAAGTTTTGCTAAATGTCAGCATATAGTGGTAGTGTGGAAACAGACTTTGCTTTTCTTAAATAAATAGATAAATTTTATCTTATTTTACCTTTGGAATAAAGTTTTGCTTTCAATAAAAGGTTTCCTTCAGCCTTTTGATTTTAGTCTTTTTTCTTGTGAATTGGTGGCTCTAACAAAGGCAAGAGTTCTTTACTTACTTGTGGTAAATTCTGTGAACCATTTGTGATAAGACATGTTGGACCGGCTATGGGGGAAAACCCTGTATCTGGCTGTCCATTACATAAACATATCATAACTAATTTATATTTGAATTATAGGTGTATCTTTAACACTAGATAAGGTGTTTTCAGGTCAAGTTTTATCCTCCCTAGTTTATTTGTAGATTCCTATCTGAGGTCAATAACTTTTCATTGAGTCTAAGAATAAATCTGTTGTGAACCAGCTGTTTTAGTTTCAGACATAAATCCTTTTAGGTCAAAAACAGAAATCTCTGTGGATTAATGCTGTATATTCTGTGATGAGCCGGCACTGACTTCAAAGGAAGAACATTTTATTTTTGGAAGTAGGGTTTTTAAGTTAATTCTTTGAATTCTCATCTAGTTCCAAAGAATAAACATTCTTAGAGACTTTATGGACTGCCTCCTGTTTGCCAGTACAAAGTAGTATCGATAGTACCAAAGGTAATATTTTTGTACCTTTGTGTTTATAGTACTAATGAGTATTAGTACCTTCTAAAAAGCCTCCTGATGAAAGTGAAAGAGGAGAGTGAAAAAGTTGGCTTAAAGCTCAACATTCAGAAAACTAAGATCATGGCATCTGGTCCCATCACTTCATGGGAAATAGATGGGGAAACAGTGGAAACAGTGTCAGATTTTAGTTTTCTGGGCTCCAAAATCACTGCAGATGGTGACTGCAGCCATGAAATTAAAAGACGCTTACTCTTTGGAAGGAGAGTTTTGACCAACCTAGATAGCGTATTCAAAAGCAGAGACATTACTTTGCCAACAAAGGTCCGTCTAGTCAAGGCTATGGTTTTTCCTGTGGTCATGTATGGATGAGAGAGTTGGACTGTGAAGAAAGCTGAGCACCGAAGAATTGATGGTTTCGGACTGTGGTGTTGAAGACTCTTGAGAGTTCCTTGGATGCAAGGAGATCCAACCAGTTCATACTGAAGGAGATCAGCCCTGGGAGTTCTTTGGAAGGAATGATGCTAAAGCTGAAACTCCAGTACTTTGGCCACCTCATGAGAAGAGTTGACTCATTGGAAAAGACTCTGATGCTGGGAGGGATTAGGGGCAGGAGGAGAAGGGGATGGCAGAGGATGAGATGGCTGGATGGCATCACTAACTCGATGGGCGTGAGTTTGAGTGCACTCCAGGAGATGGTGATAGACAGGGAGGCCTGGCATGCTGTGATTCATGGGGTCGCAAAGAGTCAGACATGACTGAGCGACTGAACTGAACTGACCTTCATTTTCACAAGAGGATGCAGAGGCCCATAGACTTGCTTAAAGTTATTTAGCAAATAAGTGTGGAAGTGAAATTGGTACCCATGTCTCAGTAACCTCACTGTTGACGCCACGTTCTCAGAGCAGCTCACTGGTGAAGGCAGAAATCAACATGACGTGTTCGTTCTCATGAATGTGCTTTCTCCAGTGCCTCGCTTCTCAATGTGTCATTTCCCTTAGCTCTGTTTAGACCTTAATAGTCCTGTGCAAATTGGAACACAGGTCTTTCTTGTGTCACTGCATGGCCCCATTACTGTGCATTTTATGTGGGCCTTTTAAATGTAGTGACTATTTATTATTAACCAAGTTTTCAAATTCTAATATCATATTCTTTTCATTTCCAGATTAATAATGTGGATTTTTTGTTTTAATAGATCACACTTTACAATATTTTGTGACATAGAGACTTCTTCCAGAAAGAATGAAGTTATCAGTTTACAATTAAAATCATAAAGCCAGAGATACTTAAAGAATATATAGCATGATGATATGAACCATGTTTTATAGTTTGTATCTAAAGATCTAAAAAGTCATTATTATTGATTTATAGGAGAACTGATTAAGGAACATTCAGGCAACTCTGATAACACTGGAATTTTTATTTCAGAACTGTTGTGCTGATTCTATAGTGTCTCTTAGATGGTCTCATGATTGCTTAAAATTATCCTGGTCTAAATTTTATCTCAAATTGGGGTGGGGAAAGTGTTTGAAAGAGTAATATCATCAAATGCTTGAATCTTACTTGCCATATATTAATTTTTCTCTCTCCATTTGTGTTTTTTTTTTCCCTAGGAGAAAAATTCAAAGTGGAAACAAAGACCATTGCTGTTGACTTTACGTTAGAAGATATTTATGACAAAATTAAAACAAGCTTGGCAGGTCTTGAGATTGGTGTTTTAGGTTTGTATCTTTATCACAGTTATAGATTCTTCTTGCATCTATTGATTAGTACTGTTTTCATTTTGAATGTTAGGTATTCAACTGGTGGCCTAACTAGTGAAAAGAAAATTGCCTTGTTAATACAAATAATCATTGGATGATATTAATTTATATATGTGTGAATCTTTATGTTTTATGTTGTGTTTTAATGATGACTACAATTTAGGTTGTTTTCTTGGCCTGCTTTATTTCCACTCTTTCATTCTCTCAGTATGTGTTTAAATATAGCTATATTATTATAATCTTTTACAGCAGGTGATGCTGACCATTTTTTTAGTTGAGGAAATAAAGGCTTAGAGGGGTATTTCTTAGCCTTTTTTCAGTATTACCCTTTCTCCAACAAGGAGTCTTTTTAGACATTATTTTCCACTAGTCTTCCCTCCCATGAAATTTTAGTATCACAGATAACACTGTGTATCTTGTTTACGTGCTATACCTGTGCTTTATATACAGAAAGGTTAAGAGCTCACATTACGCCCCCAAAACAGTTTTTGCCCACTGAGGGGAGCTATCACCCCAGTCGAGAAGACTTGACTCAGATGAATGACTTGCCTGAGCTCACACAGAGGCTGAGAACTGCACCTGGGTTTTAGCCACTACAGTAAATCCCCTACCTAGAAACGAGTTCCGTTCCGAGAGCGTGTTCCTAAGTCCAGTTAGTAAGTCCACCAAAGTTAGCCTAGGTCCCAGCTCACACAGCTGGCTATATAATACTGTACTGTAATAGGTTTATAATACTTTTCACACAAATAACACACAAAAAACAAACAAGCACAAAAACAGAGAACGTGTTTTTAATCTTACACAGTACCTTGAGAAGCACTATTGAGAACTGTTGGACTTCGGTACTTTTCAGTAGTGTACTAAAAGTACTGTGGACTTTTCAGCAGTGATGTACCAGCCGCGTCACTGCTGCCTCAAGCTTGCTCCTGGGCATCTTGGGCTTAAAATAAAGACACTGCACGACTGCACTCTACACAGCTGCTGTTGTTGTTCAGTTGCCCAGTCGTAGCTGACTCTTTGCCACCCCGTGAACCGCAGCATGCCAAGCTTCTCTGTCCTTCACTGTCTCCTGGAGTTTGCTCAGACTCATGTCCATTGAGTCGATGATGCCATCCAACCATCTTATCCTCTGTCAGCCCCTTCTCCGGTCTTTCCCAGCATCAGGATCTTTTCCAGTGAGTCAGCTGTTCACATCAGGTGGACAAAGTATTGGAGCTTCAGCATCAGTCCTTCCAGTGAATATCCAGGGTTGATTTCCTTTAGGGCTGAAGTGTTATAAAAGGCTTTCTTCAGCTGTTCTTTCCTGACTCAGATATAGAAAGTCTGCAGCGTGAGTTTAGGCACAATAGGTAGATCTATGAAGGATGAGGTACAGGGTACCCACTTCCAGAATCCTAGGAGTTGTGTCAGTACGTAAGCGTTAATATTTAGACATAAGAATTGATATTTTCCTGGGCCACGCATGCTAATGGAACCACTGCTTTTGGAGCCCAGCCCCTTAGTCAATTGCAGCCTGTGAGTCAGCAGTTTCCACCCTTCTTTATTCATTCACCGGTCAGTGAACTGGAGATACAGCAGTGAACAAGAAAGCACCTAGCTTTAGGTAGTATAATGTTCTGAATGGAAAGACAACCCTGATCAAAAATAGTTATCTATGGGATGAGTGTTGAGACAGGGAGGGCAGGGTGTAATAAAGAGGATAATAGGAATGGCAGAGTTGATATGGGAAATAACAGTGGTGACTTGGCCTAGCCGGTAGGGTAGGAAAAAGGATGATTCCGGAAATACGAAGGGAGTAGAGGAAGCAGCACTCTGCATGTGAACGACGCAAGAGAACCCTCGATGCCCTTCAGGCTTCTGGCTTGAACATCTGTGTCGGTAATACCATCTAATGAATGGGGAATCCCAGAAAAGGAAGCTTTTGGGGAACGAGGATCATTTAAGTTTGGGGTTCTTTTAGGATGCCCAGATGGGTTCTTTTTAAATTAATTTTTATTTGAGTCTAGTTGCTTTACAATACTGTGTTAGTTTCTACTATACAGCGAAGTGAATTGGCTATATGTGTACATGTATCTCCTCTTTTTTGGATTTCCTTCCCATTTAGGTCACCACAGAGCACTGAGTAGAGTTCCCCGTGGTATACAGTAGGTTCTTGTTAGTTATCTCTTTTATATATAGTACTGTATATATGGGCTTCTCTGATAGCTCAGTGGTAAAAAAATATGCCTGCCAGTGCAGGAGATTACCTGCCAGTGCCAACCCAGGGTTCGATCCCTGGGTCAGGAAGATCCCCTGGAGAAGGAAATGGCAACCC
This sequence comes from Madoqua kirkii, assembly GCA_006408675.1. NCBI lineage: Eukaryota > Metazoa > Chordata > Mammalia > Artiodactyla > Bovidae > Madoqua > Madoqua kirkii. The sequence goes on along the minus strand of SJYC01048374.1, from coordinate 19,844 downwards.
ACTCCAGTATTCTTGCCTGGGAAATCCCATGGACAGAGGAGCCTGGTAGGCTACAGTCCATTGGGTGGCAAAAGAGTCAGATACAATTTAGCATCAAAACCACCACAACAGAAGTGTATTTATGTGAATCTCAATCTCCCAATTCACCCCTCCCCACCAGGTGGGGTTGTCCAGTTGATAGTTGGACATATGGGTCTAGTTTTCAGTAGAGCTCTGAACTAGAGGTAGAGCTTAGAGGTCAGTCATCTCTGAGTAGTCATCTCATTGGAGAAAGGAGACTGGAGCTAATCCAAGGAGAATGGAGAGAAAGTGAAAAGGAAAACTGGGACAGAGCTCTGTGTCATCACGGGCTGCCTGGCACTAGTGTGGAGGGGGGGTAGTTTTTTGCACAAGTTCAGCACTGTCCACTGGAAGTATAATGCAAGCCAGGTATGTGATTTTAACCTGTCTTATAGCCACATTTTTAATAAATGAAAAGGAACAAATGAAACTAATTTTAGTAGTGTATTTTATTTTAACCCACTGCATCCGAAGTATTACCACTTTACCAAGTAATCCACATAACACTTTCAGAAACATTTTATATTCTTTTTCTCATACCAAGTCTTCAAGCCATAGGGTGTGTTTTACATTTATAACATTATCTCAGTTCAAACTAGCTACATTTTAAATGTTCGGTAGCCACCCATACCTAGTGAAAGTGTTAGCTGCTCAGTAGTGTCTGACTCTGCGACCCAGTGGACTCTAGCCTTCCAGGCTTCTCTATCCGTGGAGTTCTCCAGGCAAGAACCCTGGAGTGGGTAGCCATTCCCTCCTCTCCAGGAGATCTTCCTGATCCAGGGATCAAACCCTGGTTTCCTGCATTGCTGGCAAATTCTTTACCATCTGAGCCACACACATGCCTGGTGATAGACATCTGTCTCCGTTCGTCTTGGCTCTCTCTCATCCGCAGTTTGTGTGGGAGAGCCATAAATAGAACTGAGGTTTTTCTTACGCTTTGACATGGCTTTTAACCTGGGCAGTTGTCAGTGCCTGGCAATATCCAGACACATTTCTGGTTGGCACTAATTGAGGAGAGACGAGGAAGTTCTGTTGGCCCCTGTGCAGGCTGGAAGGGAATGGTGGTAAACGTGCTCAAGTGCTCGGATAGACTTCCTCCACAAAGGATGATCAGGCTGAAATCTCAGCAGTGCTGAGGCCGAGGTTGAAATCTTAACAGTGTGGCTTTGAAGTTATACTGTAATTAAACGATTTGATTGAATACGTCCTTGGGCCCCCACACACATACACAGACAGCTTAAGTTTTGAGTTCTAGGTTGGTTACAGCTCAATAATAAAAATAATTAGAGCTAATGCTCTTTTAAAGTTTATAGAAGCACTTTCACGTTCATTATACTGTTAATTGGCTATACACTTTGTTTTCTTCCTACTCTGTCAGAACTATCTCCTTAATCATAAGCTTTGTCTAATTATTATTAACATTTATCAGCAGATATATTACATTGCAATTTTAATTTGCCAAGATTTTTGAGGAAAATATTAAAATGTCCTTATGAGCTAAATTTTTTATTACTACTGGGTCATATTTCAGCCTAAATCCTGTGGTTCTTTCTCTAGTGTGGGTGTAACCATCTAGAACTTGTGGGAGGGGTCTGGTGTTGATTTTTTATATTATTATTATTACCTGAACATATAGCCCCTTCACTTTCTTCCCTCTTCCCCCACCCCAGTCCAGATCCCATTATGCCCCCACCTCTGTCTAAGAAGGATAAAATAATTGGTTCTCCTTCCTCTTCTGCTTAACATCAGTCTCACATTTATAATATTACCTAAAACAACAAGCATATACATTGATTTCTAGTAAGATTTAGCAATCAACCCATATTGAGTCATAAGAAAGATTTTTTTTTCCTACTGAAAAAATTTTAATGAAACCAGTAATGATAAAAAAAAAATAAAAATCACCAAGGTATATTCCATTTGTTTGAATAGCATTGACCACTAAAAGCATAGTCAGTGCTTAACAGAGAATTTCTGTTTTCAGAATTCAATAGAAAATGTTATGTGTTAGGAAAAAAATATTAATTTTTCAATAAGATAAGTGGGGAAAAAATGGCCAGGAATTCTGTGAATTCGTACTGAAAGCTCACCATAGCTTGATCAGACTGCAAATGTGTAAGGTTGAGACGATGAACTCTTTACTCTGTTGTGTAAACTAAGCAAACATCTCCTGTCTTCTGTCAGGCAAATGCCAAGAAACACAGATTTAAGAAAACTGGAAAACAAACTCCAGCTATTTAGAGAAAATGACATCAGTCCTGCTTTCAGTAACAAACAATTGGTTAACAGAATGTGACTGTTACAGTGCTCAGTTGATTCCCCAAGAGAGACTCTGGGGTGTGCTCAGAGTGGTTGCAGGACTTCATGTGCTGCATCATAGCCGGCGTCCTCTACCAAGGCCGGGGGAGTCGACTGGGTTTTGAAGTATGCCACAGACAATACTGTTTCACATTCCACTCTGACTTTTTTTTTTTTACTTTTAAATAGTGGCATTCTTTATTCTAGAGGCAAAAATAGAAAGGTCCTTCTGGAAAAAGATGCCTAGTTTGTCATTCATTAAAAAAAAAAAATCAACCATAGCTTTTTTCAAGCTTTTCATATATCCTGGACCAAGAGTTTCCCTATGCCAAGTGCTATGAAGGTCCTTTCCACCCATAGGCCATTATTTATGTAACTTGTAGAGTCCAGAAAATCAGTTGGTACCGGGTGTCGATCTGTAAGGGCTTAGTGTCTTAGACCTGTTGATTACCCATCAACTTTTTTCTGTCTCTGCACAGTGCCCATAATTATATTAAGAGGCATCATTTAAATAACAACAGTATATATAGACAATAAAAGTCAGTTGATTGCAAAATCTGAGATAGACATTATTTTCTTTTCTTCCTGTGCCCTTCATAAATAAATAATTGTTCTATTAATGTATTTGGTGGGTCATTTTTTAATTGGTATCTTCCCTTCTCAGCTGAATGCAAAAATATCTCTTGATTAGCCTTACCTATGCAGCCTTATGGATTATGGGAAAACATCAGAAGCACTTGTGTTCTGATTTCCTCCCTACAACTTAGTATTTGTTCTGGGATGGAAAATAGTTGAGTGTTGGAAATTAAGTATCTTAAAAGATAGTTTGAGCAGAGATTAATAGTTAAGATCAGTCCTGTAACTCTGTAACTGTTTATATTTAATTTTGAAAGCTTCTTAACAAAAGACCAAAAATATTATTAGCTACCTGGGGGAAAGGGCCAGTTAGCTTCAAAATGGCAAACTCCCAGGGAATTAGTCTGGTTGAGATCTCTAGAAGGCTTCGTTATAGTTCAGTCCCCCAAGTGTCAGAGGAAAAGGAAACAGGTGGCTGAGAGGGGGACCGCTGGGTGGCAGGAAGTGGGCTGAGGAAAACTTTTCCAGGAACCCGGGGAGGGAAGAAATCTTCAGCACTTTGGGAAGTTATTATGTGGCTTCTCAGTCCCAGTTGATGAAGGAAATTACAGGTAGAAGAGTCTTGCTGCTTTTTCAGAGGGTTTTAAAATATGTAAAGCTACAGATGATCTTCTTGGCATTCTCAGGAACTTCACTATTTAGAAATTGTGTTAAAGTGCCTTCTGTTGAAATGTAAATGTCTCTGGGAGAGCAGTGGCATCTTTATTTACATCTTATTGGTATGTGTCTTCAGTTTACTGCCTACTTGCTGGATCAGTCACCTTGAGGAGTGACTGTTTCAGTTAATGAAAGATGTGAAGAAATCATTTTGAAATGAAGTAGCGGGGCTGAAAGAGCCAACTGTAGTGGTGGCTGATGAATAGTGGGGGTGCTTAGGTGGTGGTGGTGACTTAGTTGCCAAGTCGTGTCCAAGTCTTGTGACCCCGTGGACCGTAGCCCACCAGGCTCCTCTGTCCATGGGATTTCCCAGGCGAGAATACTGGAGTGGGTTGCCATTTTGTTCTCCAGGAGATCTTTCCAACCTAGGGATCAAACCTGGGTCTCCTGACTTGCAGGTGGATTCCTACTGACTGAGCTACCAGGGAGACCCACGGTGCTAGAGAGGGGACGAAAAGTAGAAGGGCAAGATAAGGTTAGTTGAGAGAGCACTAGTGATACACTTTGGCTGTCTGGAAACACCCTTCTTTCCTTTTCCTTTTTTTTTTTTTTCCTTGCCCTGCAGCCCAGGTGTAAAATGACTCTGGCTCAAGAAAGGACAGAGGCTATTGTTTTAGTATGCAAGAAAGGATTAGAGGAGCGTAGTAGGACGACAGTTTGTAGAGAGGGTGAATTTACTCTGTTATGCCAGGAAATGATTTTATGCCTTCTTGGGGTTTGGGACATTTCCAGAACTTCTCTTTTCTAATGCATTCAAGTTCTGTCCCAAACCACCAGTTAGTGTGGATCCCACAGGCACGATGACAGAGTCCCCAGATAGACTGCACTCACTTCAGACACGAGCTGTAAGCTTGAAGGTCCCCAGGCCACCTGCGCTTCTGACCAACTGGCCACAAATTTGTGGTTTCCCATGACCCTTTCAGGTTCAGCAACTTGCTATACTTAAAATTACAGTTTTCTTGTAAAGGGTGCAAATCAGGACCAGCCAAATGAAGAGACACAAAGGGTAAGTCCGAGAGGGGTCCAGACGCAGAGTTTCTGTGCCCTCGCTTTGTGGGGTCAGGACTCATCACCCTTTCCGCACATCAGTGTGTTCACCCACCGGGAAGCTCCATCGAGCTCAGGGTCCAGAGTTTTTATTGGGGTTTCATTATTTAGGCATGATTAATCAAACCTTTGGCCAAGAGATTCAACTCAATTTCCAGCCCTCATCCCTTTTCCACAGGTGGAGCTGGCTAAAAGCCCCAACTCTAGTCACCAGTGACTAACTCCAGGTTTTTTGTCTCCTTAGCTTAAACTCAGAGATGATCCAAAGGCCCTGCCATGAACAACAAAGACATTCCAAGGGTTTAGACATTTCCCTTCAGGAATCTGGGGCAAGGACCAGGCAAACTGTATCATACAGAATTCTTCATAATACAGCACTTTTTCTATTGTTTGTTTTCCTCTCCCACCCCACCCTCCCTGCCCCCATGCTACAGGCAGATCCTATTTTTTAAAAATAATTTTATTTACGTATCTAGTTATTTGGGGCCGCACGGGGTCTCTTTGTTGCTGTGTGCACGCTTTCTCCTGGTGTGGCGAGCAGGGGCTTCTCTTTGCTGCGATGCTGTCTATTGCGGTGGCGTCTCCTTACGCAGAGCACAGGCGCTCGTTGCACAGGCTTCCGTAGCTGGAGCACGTGGGCTCGGTAGTTCGTGGCTCACAGATTTGGTTACTGCATGGCGTGTGGAGGCCTCTGGACCAGGGATTGAACTCTTGTCTCCTGCATTGGCAGGCGGAGTCCCATCCACTGTGTCATCAGGGAAGTCCCTTCCTGTTGGTTAATAGCCGTGCCCCAACTCATTCAACAAGTAAATTGCAGAGAGATAGCAGTAAGCAAAACTGATATTGTTTTTGCTTTCATGGAAGACAGCCACTGAACAAGTAATTAGGAATATGTTTCATGTAATGAAAGGGTAAATTGCCGAGAAGGCTGAGTGTCAAAGAGGATCTCTCCGAGAAAGTAATATTTAAGTTGATACCTGAAAGCTGATCCTGAAAAAAAAAAAGATGTTTCCAGGTAGGAGAAACAGGATGTATAAAAACCCTGAGGTGAATGTGCTTGGTAGGTTGGAGAAGCTGACAGAAGGTCTGTAAATCTAGAGCACAGATTGTACTGCTAGAGTCTAGAGATTAAGCAACGCCACAGAAGGCTTAGAAATCCAGGTTGATACATTTGGACTTTGTTGGCAGGACAGTGTAGACACTGTAGAGTTGTAAGCGGTAAATTGATACCATTCTAGCATTTTAGATCCTTCTGACTCCTGAGTAGAAGAGGCAAGGATTGATCCAAGGAGACTGATGAGGCTATTTCAGCAATGAGATATAAGATAAGGGTGGCTTATGCTAGAATGATGGCGGTGGGAATGAATAGAAGTGAATTGACTGGAGAGATTTAAATGCTGAATGAAGCAGAAGCCGGATGCAGCCAATCACGGCAAGCAAAACAGGTACGTGGAATTTTTCAGGAGACTCACCAGGAATTAAGTATAGATTAAGTATAGTGCCTTATGGGCTTCCCTCGTAGCTCAGTTGGTAAAGAATCTGGCTGCAGTGCAGAAGGCCCCGGTTCAGTTCCTGGGTCAGGAAGATCCCCTGGAGAAGGAAATGGCAAGCTACTTCAGTATTCGTGCCTGGAGAACCCCATAGACAGAGGAGCCTGGTGGGTAGAGTCCATATGGTCCCAAAAAGTAGGACATGACTGAGTGACTTTCACTTTCATAGTGCCCTAGAGTTCCAGCAGATGTATTGAACGAGATTGGATTTCTAAAGTGAGAATAAGGTTGAATTCAAATGTATTTCCTTTTACTCAAAACCCACTAATGGTATTAATTAAAGCCAAACCTTTAGCTTAAAACTGGGCAATTATCTGTGATTTCAGAAATGTAAGCAGAACCATCATTCATGAAACTGACACACATTCCTCCCGTTCACTGAGCTTTAAGTGCCAACCCTCTCCCATCCTTCTGTCCTCATTCTCTCTTCCAACTTGATGGATGGCAAATCTTACATGGTTTTGTAATGAGCATCACGTAGCAGTTTGTAATTAAACAGTGGAGCTGAAATGTTCTGTTGTGTTGCTTCTGACTCAATCTTAATTTTTCAATTTCTGAGTAAAAGCGCTGTAGATTTAAAGCCTTGTAAACTCTCTTTTATTTAGAAATTGCTACTCACAAGTGTAGGAAAACTGTAAAGTTTGCAAAATGTTTTACTTGCTGTTCCAAATATCATCTGTCAGAGTCTGAACATGTGCTAGCTCCAGCAATATGTTAAATAAGGCAAAGAAGGAATTTTCTTTGCATCACTTTCCAAACTCTGCAGAGTGTAAGATTAGATTACTTGAATGAAGTAAAGAGGGAGCAGGAGCAGTTAGGATAAATTCAATCCGGGTAAAGTTATTCTGGTCAACTCTTGCCAGAGCTCTCTTCTAGACGGATCTTCCACTTCAGTGCTGGTGATGCACAATAAAAACAGAGACCTTGACCGTTGTGCTGCAGCCCCAGCCCCTACCCGAGTGTTGGGTGCAAGATAGGAGTTCACTAAGCACTTGTTGACTGAGTGGCCACACAGCAATAACAGCTCTTTCTCGCCACTTATTAACAGACTAGTATATTCCAAGTGTTAATTGCTCACACAAGAGTTGTGTCCAACTCTTTGTGACCCCATGGGCTGCAGGCTGCCAGGCTCCTCTGTCCATGGAATTCTCCAGGCAAGGATACTAGCGTGGGTTGCCACACCCTCCTCCAGGGTATCTTCCCTACTCAGGGATCCAACCCAGGTCTCCCGCATTGTGGGCAAATTCTTTAGCGTCTGAGCCACGGGGGAAGCTCCCAGGGTAGCCCACCACTGCCACACTTTTGAGGGGTTCCACTTGGGATTCTCTGGTAGCTCAGATAGTAAAGAATCTGCTTGCAGTGCAGAAGAGCTGGGTTTGCTCCCTGGGTCGGGAAGATCTGGAGAAGGGAATGGCTACCTACTTTAGTATGGGTGGGTAACCTGGAGAATTCCATGGACAGTATGTTCCAGGCATTGGGTTAAACGTTTTATGTGTATTTTCCCATTTAATGCTTAAATTGTTATGCCTAATTTATATATAAAGGTGATGAGGAAACTGAGGCTTACTGGAGTGAAATCACCTGCATCTCATTAGGACCTGGTAGCTACAGACAAATCTGGGTCTGTTGGACTCTGAGATCCATCCCCTCCTGGTTCAAAAGCTTAAAATAAGAGAAGTTTCTCTCCACTCATGGTGTTACTTGGGTCTACATTTTTAAAAATTCAGTATCTTTTGCAATAAAGTGAGGTGGCAGCATTTTTTAAAATTCTGTTTTTTATGAATGAACTGCGTTCGTGTATCTAACTACAAATGTGACCAAAATGTAAACTTAGTATCATGTTTTCTACTTCGATGTGATGAGAGAGAAATAGAGAAGACTGCTTATTTGTTATGTATTAGGAAACCCCATCATTAGGCAGTGTGTTTTTAAACTGCCTTAATGTCTTGTGTGTGATTAATCTGGAAGAGGCAGCAGGTTGAAGGTGGTCTGTGTGTGGTTACCCATATCTGTTATTATTGTGTTCGTTCAGATGGACTTTTATTCTCTAGCAATTTATTGTCATTTGCTCCTCCCTCATGCCCAACCCAGATGCCAGAAATCGAATTTCCTAATGACATCATTATCTCTACAGCAGCTGGTTTTGATAAAGGATGGTAAGTCCAGTAAGGGTAGAAGCAGCAGAAAATGAATTCAGAAGAAACAAATCTTGTGTATATTCTCATCATTTTTTAAAAGTATGATAGGTGGAAATGCTTTTTAAACAGCAGTATGGTGTAATTTAGAATATTTATATAACATTCAGAAATACTCTGTGGATTTTCCGAGTCTTTATAATGCTTTCCGGTTTTGGTGTTTTTGAAAGTTCTGGATGGCAGACATGGAGACAGCACTATTGAACCCGGCACACTGACAGTTCCTCTCTGTAGGGGTCCACCACCTCCTTCCCTTTCCACTTACCTTGTCCTTGTTCTTGGCCTGTCTTCACCTCTGTTCTCCATCTGCCTCATCTCTTCTGTTGAGCTCTTCCCAATCTTAGAATTCCACTGAGAAATGGATGGGAAAGAGTTTCTATCTGTTCATGGTCCTGTGATGATTGTTGGGGTAGTGCTCAGAATTCTGAGATTACATGTACATATAACACCTTGTTTTCTGAAAGACATGGTGTGTTACATGAGTTAAAAGGATTTTTCAGATCATTGAACAAAAATGTTCAATCTGCCTCTGGTGCCTGACGTGAGGAATTCAAGGAAACTCACTAATGAACAGATATTTAATGCTAATTTAAAACGCTACCGTTTAAAAGGGATTTTCAATTATCTGAATGATTTTGGAACAACTTGTGGCGTTGTTTGGTTTGGCGAATCCTGTAATGAATCCTGTGATATAAGAAGATGGCATTGCAGTACCCATTCTTAATGAGATTAAATTATAATGGAAATATTTCCACCCTTCCCTCCTACCCAAAGCCTGTTTTCTTCCTTTTCCAAGTCCCTGCTTGTTTGGTTGCCTTTTCCACCTGCTGTCTGGTTGTTGCTGCCACCTAACGTCTCAAAATAAAATTGCAATGAGTTTACTTTTTCCAAAAGATTCTCACCGTTGTGCAAGTTTACGGAAATAACGTTTGAGAGCAACAGTTGTTTTTCTTGAACTCTTAAATAATAGCATTGTGCAGTGATTGCTTACTGTGGAGAGGATACAGGTAGCATATCTTACACCAGCGAAAGGTCTGACTAATAAGATAGCAAGAGATTTAAGAGTAAAGGACCACTTACCAGTGTGACCTTGGCATGTATTTCCCCTCATAAAGTCAGGCTCAGTGCTCTGAAAGGTCTATTCCAGTTCTAACACTTTTTTTTTTCCTGTGTTTATTTTTGATTATAAAAGCACAGACCTTACATAATACCATTTACTTTTTTGGATTAAAGGTCTCAGTGTTGACTGTTTTCTTTTAGAATTGTGTAAATAGATGATCACATTTTCACCGTGTGAGTAGATAGCTGTGATGTCTTTCCTTTGTTCAATTAGCAGGACAGATCTGAAGGCTTTGTGTTGTAGATACAGCCTTACCCAGAGTATCACTTCCTTGCTTAATTGGTTATGTATAGGCATCCTTAGCTTGACTTCGGCCCTTGTAACACAAGTTGGCAAGATGGCAAAAATTAATGGTGCTGCTTACAAAGTTCCTGGGGTTTTTTTTCCTTCTAAATCCAAATGCTGGACTGTAAAAGATTTATAGTGACACTGTTCAGTTTTCTTCAGCAGTTTGAAAAGAAACGTTAGTATTTCCATGTGCTAGAAAGAGACCTAGAATCTAGATCTAGATTCTAGATCCAGAGACCTACAGCTAGAAAGTGTTCTAGATACAAGAGAGTGAAGAGAGATGGAGTTCACAGTGTGTGATGGAATCTTCTTTCCCGAAGAACATTACAATTCAGCAAAAACCTTTCCTTGAGGACTCCTGTAATCTTACACTGACTTTCTAAAGAATAGTTTAACATTTTAACAGATCTTTTTGGTTGTTGCTATTTCTCTGTAAATAAATCATCATCCTGTATAACCTTGTGGATGGTTAAGGCAAAGTCGAATGAACACAAACCCGCACCTTCAACTAGTTTTGCTCATCTTTAAACACTTGATTCCTTGAATCCCTGGTGGGTGGAAAATATTTTGAATAAAGTAAAAATGGATTTGAACCTGCTATTATTTTTCTGTTTAGATACCATCCCTATTCAGATGGTCATGAACCTTAATTAAATATGGTTTGCTTTGCTACTATCCTTTGCTTACAGGTTTTTCAGACAGGTTTCAGTGATCTTGTTCAAGCCATCCTGACCGAATTGTACCAGTAAAATCTTACGAGTCACAGCCTCAAGTGACTGGCTTACTGCTAAATATAGAACTTTTATTGAGTTCCTTTGAGCCACTAATTTTGTTAGTCTGTTGAAAAAGTTACTGTTACTACTATCAGGTTTATCTGGCATAATTCCTTATACGCTTGAGCAGAATGATCAGAATTTCAATATCTTTTTGCTACTGAAACCTTTCTTTTCTGATACCTACGGTTTTATTAAACATTGCTATCAGATTTCTGTTTATTATCCAATTATTACTGACTTTTTTTCCCTGAGCGGAATAGGGAATGAAGTCATAGGATGGCTTTAAGTAGTGGTTAAAACACCTTTGAAGTCAAATATTCTCAGTTTGAATCCTGGCTTTACTTTGCTCTATGATCTTGTGCAAGTTATTTAACCTCTGTGAATGTCTAACCTTCCCTCACCTCCCAGATGAAGTCTGGGACAGGCCCCATGGCACTCTGTACTTTGTAATGAGATAATTGTTCATTCTTTTTGTTTAGTGTCTTTCTCTTTCTACTGGATAGTTTGCTCCATGATGCAAACTATTGTTTATGGTGCTTTTGGTTCTTCACACGTGTCTTACACACAAGTGAATGGCAGATGTTTGTTGAATGATTAAAACGTGCTCTCATTTAAGAGGTGAAGACACTGAGATGCATATCATGCGTGACTTATCCCAAGTCACATATGTTCTGAGACAGTTGTAAGTAGACTCAAGATTTTAGTCTCCTATATAACTGTATCTTCTGATGTTTCTACTGTACTCTGAAAATTGAAGAGCTAAAGAGAGATCGGGCTTCCTAGGTGGCTCAGAGGTGAGAAATCCGCTTGCCAGTGTAGAAGCTGTGGGAGATGCAGGTTCGATCCCCAGGTCAGGAAGATCCCCTGGAGGAGGAAATGGCAGCCCACTCCAGTATTCCTGCCAGGATGATCCCACGGACAAAGGAGCCTGTTGGGCTACAGTCCATGAGGTCACAAAGAGTCAGGCACAACTGAACACACACGGAGAGAGAAGTTAAGCAATATCTACAGATGTATTACAGAGGCGGAATGCACACATACTCCAATGGGCTATCGAAATTGGGAGGCCAGTAAAAAGTCCTTTTGCCAGGGGTTGGATACAGAAAGGCTTAGTGAAAGAGGAAACATTTGAACTGTCTGTATAGAAAGATTATGGATGGAGAGATCACTCAAGACAAAAGCAACATTTTATGTAATTGTGTGTATCATCTTAGTCTCATTATTTTTAATCTCTTCATGTCACATCTACAAAATGTATAGTAGCTAGCTAATGATCTTGTTTTATTTCAGTGAACAATGTGGGAATGTCGTATGAGTATCCGGAATACTTTTTGGATGTTCCTGACTTGGACAATGTAAGTTGTTTTTTGCAGGTTGTGGTCATAGAAGAGTGCATGCAGGCATGGGTGGGGCAATATGCTATACTGTTGAGACTCTGAGTTCTGGCGTCTAACAGCCGAGATGCATACCCTGCTCCTTCTACTTACTACCTGAGTTCCCCAGGGAATGACCCAGCCATCTTTAGTCTCCGTTCCCTTGTCTATGATAAAGGCAGCTTTACAGAGATGTTAGAAAGATTGAATGGGAAAATATTTATCATCTCATCTGCACAATGCTAGGTTCAATAATAGCTCCAGTTTTATTATTATCATTTTTATTACATCAAAGCAGCTCTGTGTAAGTATCAGGATTCTAAACATCAATTTAAAAGCCTAGTGATGTTAATAATACACAGCAATACAGTGGATTCAGGTAAACTAGCTCTACCAAAAGGAAGGCTGTGTGCTTGATGCATGTCTAATTCTTTAATAAAAACTAGAAAACATATTATTGAAAGAATATGTAAATTTTTTAAAATTGTTGAAAATATTAGATTCAATAGTTTCTTCTTTCCATGTTAGCAGAGCGGAAATTGCATATTTATTTTAGGTTTAGTGTGATTCTTTCGCTTGCAGATTTCACTTGTATGTATACTTTGGATTTTTTATACTAGCATGAATTGCTGCATTTAGCTGAAAAATACTGTAATACTGAGAGTAAAATATAAGCTGCCTCTTTACCCCAAATCCTGTCAGTTTCCAAGGTCTATACTGTATCTGGGGAAATTTTCCATGCATCTCTGGATTATTTATATATCTCTGTCTATCTGTCTTATGTATAATATGGTCACTTCCATGATCAAATCTATATAAAATGATCAATATTTCTTTTGCAGACCATCAAGAAACTGATAAATGTTAATGTCCTTTCTGTTTGTAAGGTAAGGAAACTTATAATAAATATGTCATCTTTATAAATATGTCACCTTTTTCTGGATCTTTCTATTTAAAAACACTGAATCGGTTCCAGATGAAAGCAGTTTATTTCCTTACGTTTTCAGGAAGTAGAAAGAACTAATTACCAAACAGTTACCTATATAGTTCTCCTTTTCTGCAGCTGAACATTTATTAAATGCCTCTTGTATACAAATACTTCTACAAAAACCTAGTGAGTCCTGGGAATATGCAGACTAACTTAGGCTGAAGATTGATTCTTTTACAAAGCTTTCACCTATGAATAATTCATTGCTAATCTACTGTTTCCAGTCCATATCTCCTGTGGTCCACGTAAGCTGATGAGCTAAATGTTGTGAAAAAGCATTGTATGCCAGACCCCAGAGTAATGAGTATGAGTTTTATTAGCCACACATGAAAATTACTCTCATTTCTAGTTGCTAGACATGCATTATAGTCATGCACTTGTATATGCCAACAAAAGACACCACAGCTACCATATGCTAAAAGGAAGAATAGCTAGCAAGTATGAGCATCTCAGAACCATCCCTCCCTACCTGTCTTAGGATGAGGAATCTTATTTTCCCAATCTGGGATCAAACCTGTGCCCCCTGTAGTGGAAACTTGGAGTTCTAACCACTGCACCACCAGAAAGTTTCCATTTCCCCTTTTATTTTAACAGTAACTACAATGAGATAGCATACCTTGATTATACATACCAGACCAGCAGAAAATACTGCTTAAGGCAGAATTTCCATACGTAATGTCAGGTAGTTTAAATTTGAACATACTGATGGAACAGCAAAATTATTGATATTTTCAGTAACTCATATACTAATTTAAGAAAACCAAAAAAAGAAAAAAGCTCAAAACTATTTGTACTGACCAGATGAAAATAAATAAGAATGTAATTATATATATGGCATAGTCTTTTTTTTAAAAATTGTGAATATTTAAAGAAAAGTTCTCCTTGGATCTTCATGTCCTGAGAAATCATAACCCTTAGACAGTTGATTTCAAACTCAAGGACCCTAAATCTTATTCTAAGTTCAGAGACCCTAAATCTTATTATGCCTTGTTCAACTTTTCATATATGGATAGCTGTGCTTCTCCCTGTGTAATGTATATGTTGCTTTTAAAGTGTGTAGTTAATTTAGTCTTTATGTGGTTTTGGCAACATAGTTGATTCAGGGAAAGCAGTCTACCAAAAAGAAAGCCACATCGTTGATGCATGCACACCATGTGACATCTGGCAGCTTGTTAGCTAAAGGCACCTCAAATGGATTACATTGTAAGATGACAAATAATTTTATAAAACAAATAGTTACTCTACCTTTTTTGTTGTGGTTAACCAAGATTTTTTTCTCAAGTAAGAATCAGTGTGAGGCAAACTACAAACAAGTGGATCTGTGAGTAGCTTTGGCTCAAGATACACGTGCACAAAATTAATGCTTGTAAAACATGGTTAATGTGCGTATATCTGTTCGTCTTAAAGGTATTTCCCTTGGCATGCTATGTAACTGTAATCATTCTTCAGTAATCTGTGTAAGGTTTCAACTTAATTAAATAACTACATCATTTACTAGTAATACGGCCTTTGAGTGAATTACTTACCCTCTGTGCTTCAGTTTTTCATCTATAAATTGAGGAGGATAATTCTCTTTACCTTACAGAGTTGTTTTGGGAATTAAAGAAAGTAATATGTGTAAATCTCTTAGAATAGTGCCCAGAGCATACTAAAGGCTCTAAAAAATGTTTCTATTACTTTGTTCAACTCAGAGGTGGTGAAGAGTTTGAGTAAATGTATGCAGCTATTACTTTTTTAGCAAGCAAATTTTTTCATCAAAATTAAGATCACTTGTGGTCTATAATTTGCTGTATGGTTTTTGCCTTTTGAAACGACTGTGTACTATGGTTTTGATAATCCCTTCTAATATGTTTGGCCAAATGCTTAAAAATAATGAGAGTTAAAAAATAATGCGTGTTGGAGAGGCGGTCCAAAGATGGCAGAGGAATAGGACAGGGAGACCACTTTCTCCCTCACAAATTCAAAAGATCAAAAGATCATCTGAATGCTGAGCAACTTCCACAAAACAACTGCTAAACACTGGCAGGGGACACCAGGCCCCCAGAAAGGCAGCCCATTCTCTTCAAAAGAAGGTAGGACAGAATATAAAAGACACAAAAGAGTTAGGGACAGAGACCATCCCAGGGAGGGAGTCTTGAAGGAGAAGTTTCCAAACATCAGGAAACACTCTCACTGGCGGGTCTGTGGGGAGTTTTGAAATCTCAGAGGACAACATAACTGAGAAAAAAAAAAAAAACAAACCCCGCAGAATACGCACCTAACTGCAACTCCCGGCAGAGAAGTCGCCCAGATGCTCGCATCTGCCACCAGCGAGAGGGGCTGAGCAGGGGCATGGGTGGCGTGCTTGGGGTGAGAACTGGGCCTGAATGCCCTGAGGACAATCTGAGGGAGCTAAGGTGAGATAGCAACCCAAACTGTGGGGTAACCAGAGAGGAGAAAGAGAGAGAACTTTCCTGTGAAAGGCTCTAACCTAAGGCAGCCTGGCCTGCTCACAGAACAAAGGACCGAGCGAATACCAGAGGAGAGCTAGCTGGCTGCGGACCAGCACCGCCCCCCCTCCCCCAGAGACGCAGGCGGGCGACAGCCAGAGCCAGGAGGTGAGGGGCAATCTCGGCCGCAGAGCCGGCACCCTCCACCAAACTGCAAGCAGGCTCCCAGTTGCTAACCAGGTCTTCCTGGGATCCTGGACGGTTGACACCTGCCAGGAGGGTCGCAGCCAGAGAGCAGCTTCCCAGAGGACACACACAGCACAGCTGAGATGGTGTTCTTGCGACACACCCGGGAAGCTGAGCAGCTGGGACAGGGGAGGTGATAAGATGCACAGACCGCCTGGGACAGTGCACTTGCCAAGCACCTGGTCGCCTGAGCTGCCCGGACCCGGGAAGGGCACAAAACGCATGTGCAGCTGAATCTGTGCCTTTGTGGAGTATCCAAGAACCTGAACCTGAGCAGTTTAGATCTGGGAAGTGCACAAAATCCAGGGCCTGATTTGGACAGTTCCCCTGCAGAGCAACCTGGAGCCTGAGCAATGTAGACTGGGAAAGCACACGCATGGTGAGCTGGGGCAAACTGGGTTTCCAGACTGTGGAGAGCACATAGGGAATTGATTACTGGCTAAATTGCTTTCCCCTCTTTTGATTCCCCCTCTTCTCCTGGTCACCTCTATCTCCCTCCTTCCTCTTCTCTTCTCCATGCAACTCTGTGAACCTCTCTGGGTGTCCCTCACTGTAGAGAATCTTTTCACCATTAACCTAGATGTTTTTTTCATCAGTGCTATATGGATGGAGAAGTCTTGAGGCTACTGTAAGAAAAAGACTGAAAGTCAGAGGCAGGAGGCTTGAATCCAGTGGTCCGTACACTGCGAGCGCTCCTGCACATGCCAGTGATATTTGTTTGCAGTGTCCCTCCCTCCCCCCAGCACAACTGAACAAGTGAGCCTAAATAAGTGACCACCTTTGCCTCTGTGTCAGGGCGGAAATTAGACCCTGAAGAGACTTGCAAACAGAGGAACCCAAAATGAACAGAGAAGAGGGAACCGCTTTGGAAGTAACAGGTGCAACAGGTTAAAACCCTGTAGTTAGCATTGATTAAGCATCGGAAGGCGCCTATAGACCTTGAGAAGAAGTGTAAGCTGGAACAAGGAACTATCTGAAACTGAACGTACCCTACACTGCCCTCAACAGCTCCAGAGAAATTCCTAGATAGATCTATTATTTTTTAATTCTTTTAATTTTTTTATTTTTAAGTTCTTTATTACTCCTTTAATTTTCATTTTTATAACCTACTGTTACCTTGCAAAAAAGACCCTATTTTTAAAATGAATTTCATATATATATATATTTTTTTAATAATTTTTGTGATTTCGTTTTGTGTTTTTAATAGTGTATTTTTGAGAGTCTAACCTCTACTCTAGATTTTTAATCTTTGCCTTTTGGTATTTGTTATCAATTTTGTACTTTTAAGAATCTAATCTTCAGTACCTATTTTTACTTAGAGGTGTGATTACTGGCTTGATTTCTCTCTCTCCTTTTGACTCTCCTTTTTCTCCCCCAGATCACCTCTATCTCCTCCCTACCCATTTTCTTCTCTGTTTAACTCTGTGAATCTCTCTGGGTGTTCCAAGCTGTGAATAATACTTAGGGAACTGATTACTGGCTAGATTTGTCTCTCTCCTTTTGACTCCCCATCTTCTCCTCCTGGTCACCTCTATCTCCTTCCTCTCTCTTCTCTTCTCTATGTAGTTCTCTGAACCTCTTGGAGTGTTCCAGACTCTGGAGAACACATAGGGAATTGATTACTGGCTAAATTGCTTTCTCCTCTTTTGATTTCCCCCTCTTCTCCTGGTACCTTCTATCTCCCTCCTTCCTCTTCTCTTCTCCATGCAACTCTGTGAACCTCTCTGGGTGTCCCTCACTGTGGAGAATCTTTTTACTATTAACCTAGATGTTTTTTCATCGGTACTGTATTGATGGAGAAGTCTTGAGGCTACTGTAAGAAAAGACTGAAAGTCAGAGGCAGGAGACTTAAATCCAAAACCTGAGAACACCAGAAAACTCCTGACTCCAGGGAACATTAATCGACAAGAGCTCATCCAAAAGCCGCCATACCTACACTGAAACCAAGCTCCACCCAAGAGCCAACAAGTTTCAGAGCAAGACATACCACGCTAATTCTCTAGCAACATAGGAACATAACCCTGAGCATTAAAATTCAGGCGGCCAAAAGTCAAAACCCAAAGACACCTCAAAACCACTACTTGACACTCTATAGAAAAGAGATTCAGCTCCACCCACCAAAACACCAACGCAAGCTTCCCTAACGAGGAGACCTTGACAAACCACTCATCTAACCCCACCCACAGGGAGGAACCTCCACAGTAAAGAGGAACCACAAACGTCCAGCATACGGAAGAGCCACCCCAAACACAGCAATCTAAACAAAATGAAAAGGCAGAGAAATATTCAGCAGGTAAAGGAACATGATAAATGCCCACCAAATGAAACAAAATAGGAGATAGGGAGTCTGCCTGAAAAAGAACTCAGAATAATGATAGTAAAGATGATCCAAAATCTTGAAAACAAAATGGAGTTACAGATGAATAGACTGAACACAAGGATTGAGAAGATGCAAGAAATGTCCAACAGGGGCCTAGAAGAAATTTAAAAAAAAGAGTCAGTCAATAAGGCATAATGCTATAACTGAGGTCAAAAGCACTCTGGAGGGAACCAACAGTAGAATAACTGAGGCAGAAGAGAGGATAAGTGAGGTGGAAGATAGAACGGTGGAAATAAATGAAGCAGAGAGGAAAAAAGAAAACCCTAACCTAACTTTACACCTAGAAGAAGAAGAAATGAAGAGCCCTAGGGTTAGTAGAGGGAAAGGAATCATAAAAATGAGGGCAGAAATAAATGAGAAAGAAACAAAGGAAACTGTGGCAAAAATCAACAAAACTAAAAGCTGGTTCTTTGAGAAGATAAATGAAATAGATAAACCATTACCCTGACTCATCAAGAAAAAAAGGGAGAAAAATCAAATAAGGGAAAGGAATCATAAAAATGAGGGCAGAAATAAATGAGAAAGAAACAAAGGAAACTGTGGCAAAAATCAACAAAACTAAAAGCTGGTTCTTTGAGAAGATAAATGAAATAGATAAACCATTACCCTGACTCATCAAGAAAAAAAGGGAGAAAAATCAAATCAACAAAATTAGAAGTGAAAATGGTGAGATCACACAGACAGCACAGAAATGCAAAGGATCACAAGAGACTACTATCAGCAACTAAATGCCAATAAAATGGACAACTTGGAAGAAATGGACAAATTCTTAGAAAAGTATAGCCTTCCAAAACTGAACCAGGAAGAAACAGAAAATCTTATCAGACCCATCACAAGCACGGAAATTGAAACTGTAATAAAAAATCTTCCAGCGAACAAAAGCCCAGGACCAGATGACTTCACAGGTGAATTCTATCAAAAATTTAGAGAAGTGCTAACACCTATCCTACTCAAACTCTTCCAGAAAATTGCAGAAGGTAAACTTCCAAACTCTTTCTATGAGGCCACTGTCACTCTAATACCAAAACCAGACAAAGATGCCACAAAAAAAGAAAACTACAAGCCAATATCACTGATAAACATAGATGCAAAAATCCTTAACAAAATTCTAGCAAACAGAATCCAACAACACATTAAAAAGATCATACATCATGACCAAGTGGGCTGTATCCCAGAAATGCAAGGATTCTTCAATATTTGCAAATCAATCAATGTGATACACCACATTAACAAATTGAAAGACAAAAACCATATGATTTTCTCAGTGGATGCAAAGAAAGCCTTTGACAAAATTCAACATCCATTTATGATAAAAACCCTCCAGAAAGCAGGCATAGAAGGAACACACCTCAACATAATAAAAGCCATATATGATAAACCCACAGCAAACATTATCCTCAGTGGTAAAAAATTGAAAGCATTTCCTCTAAAGTCAGGAACAAGACAAGGGTGCCCACTCTCACCACTACTATTCAGTGTAGTTCTGGAAGTTTTAGCCTCAGCAATCAGAGAAGAAAAAGAAATAACAAAGAATCCAGATTGGAAAAGAAGAAGTAAAATTCTCACTGTTTGTAGATGACATGATCCTCTACATAGAAAACCCTAAAGATTTCACCAGAAAATTACTAGAGCTAATCAATGAATATAGTAAAGTTGCAAGATATAAAATCAACACACAGAAATCCTTTGCATTTCTATACACTAACAATGAGGAAACAAAGAAATTAAGGGAAACAATTCCATTCACCATTGCAATGAAAAGAATAAAATACTTAGGAATAAATCTATCTAAAGAAACAAA
>SJYC01048372.1:0-19681 GCA_006408675.1 Madoqua kirkii | reverse complement strand
AAAACAGACAGTGGGAAGCTGCCGTATAGCACAGCGAGCTGCACGATGACCTACCTGTGACGCTCTGCGATGACCTAGATGGGCGGGATGACAGGCCGGGGGAAGAGGGAGGCCCAACCAGAGAGGGGATGTATGTATGCACATGGCTGACTCACTCACTGCGCTGCGGAAACTAACACCGCATTGTGAAACAGCTATGCTCCAATGTAGAAGAAAAAAAAAATGTACAAAAAAAAAAAGAAACCCTGGCAGCCTCTGTCTCCCAAAGCATACACTTTGGACTGGCAGTCTACAGAGTAGTAGTGATAAAAAGGCCAAGGTCCTGACCTTGATCTCTGAGAACCGGTCAGCTTGCTGCGCTCTGTGCTCACACGCCTCATCCTTTGAGCAGCATCTGAGCGCCGATGAGCGTGTGCTAGTGGTGGTCACCTCATGGCCCTGCTTACAGATGAGTAGTGCCGGGGTGGGAAGTGCAGACCACCGCGCTGGAGAGGATCCTCAGTTTTCATTACCATGATGATGAAATAGTACCAAGACATCAGTCCTGGTATCTTGACAGATGATAAAGTGCTCCTCCCACCTCTTCATTTTTCTTCTTTCACTTTCTTTTTTTCCGTGGGCATAGATGCTTTTTCCCACGAAAGGAGTCAATGGAGACAAACGCCAAACTTACTAATCATCATCCCCTATCATATTGTAAGCCATACTGCCGAGAAGTATTACCAGCAGAAGAGATGGATATATGCTTTAAAATTTTGTCTGTTAACCTCTTTTTGCAAGTCAAATCCCATTTGCAAAACACTAAGGGAGTTTGCTATTCAAAAATGCTTCTTCATTCAGCCAAAGAATGAAGAATATTTTAATTTATCTTTCACGGAAATATGTATTTTCCTGTCCATTTGTGATGGGTGCTTTTAGTGGAAAAACAGGTCAAAATGCTTGATTTATTTATCATGGAATTAGTACCATCTACAGGACAGCCAATCAGTTTTCATTGTACCGTAGGCAGGATCCGGGTCGTTTGTAGCACAAACGACTGACTGTTCACGTATGGCAATAGTTGGACTCAAACAGCAGGAGGTGAGTGGTGTGCAGTGGCTTACCAGAGGCCAGGAAAGTAAGTTAGGACATGATTGTTCAGGTCCTTGAGTGCTGTGCTCAAGAGGGCAGAGAGCCTTAAAGTAGAAATAAGGTGTGATCTGGTATACATTTTAGAAAGACAATTCTAGTGGCAGAGTGGCATGGCAGTGTGTATTTAAAGGTGTGTGCTTTGATCTTATTTATACTGAGAAGGGGCATTCACCCTGATGGAGTCGTGTGTCTGAAGCTCCCAGGTTTAGTGTTCTTTCGTGCTACTGTGATTTGCCCTATAGTGTATTTTGATGAATTGTTTCTGTTGTCCTTCAGTTGACTAGGTTATGTTGCAGGTCCAGGGCTACATTTTCAGTAGCAGTGGCTGTTCGGAGCTCCAAGTTAACTTAGAAGGAGATGAAAATTGGTCTAGAATCTTATAAGGTTTTCTGGTGGTTGGACATCAGGGGACCCAGGGCATGGATGTCTATGGCCTAATGCCTTAATAAGTGTGTTGAAAAAGGCTTATATACGAAAGAGAATGACATCTTCTGTCCATCAGGGTTGGTTCAAGTTTTATCTCCTCAGCAAACCACATGCTAGGAGCTGACTGGCTGAGAAGCATGCCAGGAAAGGTTGGAGAGATAAGCTTGCCCTGTGACCTTGGGTTTGTGCCCCTAATTTGGAGATATTTGCAGGCAGGGCCCAGCATCTGGTTGGAAGTCTTGTGCTATACCAGACCATTGAATGATCTGGCTTGACATTCCAGGATTAGTGCCTGGTCTGTGCGTTTCTGTCCCTGTATCAATAGGTCACATGATGATAAAAAATCATCGAAGTCCCCCATTCTAACCGAGGAATAATAAAACTGAATATCCTGGCCAAAGGATTTACAGGTCATCACTGGATGAAGTGGCGATGAGTGATCCACAGAATATGGAGGAAGAAATGTTAACAAAATTAGCCTTGACTCTAGACCCCTCCAGTCCCATCTGATCGTTTCACTTTTCATCTTATTCAATAATTTAGAATTATTCCCTTTTTTTTTTCTCTCTCTCAGTGACTTGCTTAACTGGGCTTCCCTTTACCAGGTTAGTTGAGATAATCCAAGAGGTATTTAGAAGCCTTGTTGCCTGCTTTGTAGTTTTGCTGTTAGTACCTTCAGGGTTAAATTCAGTCTTGTTCTTATTCCCTGCAGAGCAGGTAAGTGCCAAGATCAGGAGAGCAATGGTGTGAAAATTCTGCATGAAGGTGACTGATACGGCCAGTAGATCAGCCTTCACCTGGAAGAAGGGTCCTCCTGGCCAGGGCTTTCTTGTGATTTCAGATGTTCTGTGACTAAAATCTAAGGTTAAGGCTCATTTCTCCTCAAGATCAAGGACCTTCAGACCAGAAATGGTAAGAGTTTAGAGATAATTAAATCTCCAGATATTAAGCCACACACTTTTACAGTAGTTCGGGTTTTATGCCTGGAGGGGCTTCCCTGGTGGCTCAGCCGGTAAAGAATCCGCCTGCCATGCAGGAGACCTAGTTTCGATCCCTGGGTTGGCAAGGTCCCCTGGAGAAGGGGGATGGCTACCTGCTCCATTATTCTTGCCTGGAGAATCCTTTGGATAGAGGAGCTGGGCAGCCTACGGTCCATGGGGTCGCAAAGAGTCAGATACGACTGACCAACTTTCACTTCACTATGCCTGGAAGAAATTTCCATCTCGGAATACTGAAGGAGTTTGCAGATAAAATTGTGGTATTGCTATTGGCTATTATTAGAGAAATCATAGAAAAGGGAGAACATGCCACAACTCCAGGGGCAGGTATATATCGATCCAAGTCCACTTCAATCAGGCAGCACATTCAGCACCAAATCCAAAGACTAGTTCCGAAATGGATCTTCTCCGTGCTGTTTGTCACTGATTTGAGATCACTTGTTGTAACATCTGCCAAACTGAAAATTGCCTTCCTCCTCTCCTGATGGTTCTTTGATTCCTTTAAGAATTATAAGAACATTATAAGAACATTATAAGAATTATATGACATTATAAGAACCTCAAGGACACCATAGACTCTTCACTCCTTTTCAAATGAACACAGCCCAAGCCCTTTCCATAGCTTATCTAAGAATGCGAAAGCCATCCCTTCTGAAGGTGCTGGGCCCTGAAGCTGCTACTAGGCTTGGTGAATGTGCTGGACAATAGGGAGTGGCCCTACCTATACTCAGATCCCTTAGGAAATTTCCAGACTATCATTCTGACAAATATAGGGGCTGTCCTACTTTCTTTATTACCTTTCTCAGAGCAGAGAAGTAGGTGGGTGGGGATCCAAGGTAAAATTTATTAACAATTTCCAGTTAGAGAGAGGTACCACTTAGTCTTGTATTATTTGGAAACAGGGAGGAAGAGTCTTAAGCAAGGGATCAAAATTTAATTCTTCCTTCATCAGATAATCAGCCAAAGTGGAGTAGCTGAAAGAAGTAGAGATGTTCAGCATGGAGAAGGGAAGCATGACATCACATACACACACGCACACACAATCAAGACCAGTTAGCTCAGACTCCTAACCATTCTGTAAATCAGCTCACCCAATGATTTCTTCCAGACATCACTCACACACACACATACAATCAAGGCCAGTTAGTTCAACCTCCTGTTTTGCAAATCAGCTCACTCAGTGATTCCTTCCAGACATCACACACATACACACACAAACACACAAAATCAAGGCCAGACATCACACACACACACACACATGCACACACACACACACACACACACACACACACACACACAATCAAGGCCAGTTAGCTCAGCCTCCTAACTGTTTTGCAAATCAACTCACCTAGTTATTCATTCCAGATTCCAAGCACCTTACATTTCTCAGTGAGAACCACTTAAGTGGCCTAGCCAACCAGCTTATCTTTCTACAGTCCAGTCTCCGTGCTCCAGCCTAAGTGTTATTACTGTACTCTGGGTCGTATCACACCACTGTTAAACCCCTCCGTGACTTCTTTCCCTCAAGTCCAGCACCTTTAACGTGACCTGTCGGGAAGGGCCCATGTTGATTTGGCTCCTCCCCACGTCTCCCTTTCAACTCAGGTCTCTCCTCCAAGTGCTGCACACAGTCTCTTGAACTAGTCTCAGGGTAGCGTCCCCTCGGGCTGGGCCCTCTGCATAGAAGACTCTCTCGTCTCCCACTTTACTAATTCTCCTCACTCTTCAGTTCTCAGCCAAAGCGTTACCCACTTAGCGGTGGGCAAGAAACAGGGAGCCTCCCAGGCTCGATGAGGTCTCCCAGCTGTGCTATTTCATTGCACGCTGTGTGTTTCCCTTTCCCTTAGCCTTTCGTTTTTCGTTGACAGTCTCTAGAGGTTGTAAGGTCTGGGACCAGGTCCTTTTCATTCTCTGCCATTTCCCAGCCCAAGCTCTCACATATGGCAGGTGTACAGCAAATGCTTTTTGAATAAATCAGTAAATAAATTTAGAAACAGAAAATTCTAGTCCTTTAGAAATAAGGATCACACTTACTTTGTGGGGCTCTGCAAGGTTGGCCTTAGATCGGTTGCTGATATTTACCCTGAAATGAGCTGTGAGAACTTCCTAAGCTTTGGATCTGCCAGAAGGGGAGTGGGTGGAAGGTGAGTTCCTTCTGATTCTGGGTCGGAGGTTACAAATCCATAGTCTGTGGGCTGGACATGGGCTACTAATATATTTTTGTTGGCTCCAGCAGTGTGTTCAAAATGAAGACATTTCCCAGCTTTCTAGCTTCCCTTGGGAAAATTTTGAAACAAGGGTGACACACACCTGAACTGCTGCCTGGCCGTGCGTGATCAGAGCTGAATGAGAGTGGAGCACGCTCAGTAGCTGGGCCTGCGCTCTCCAGATCACCGCAGCCCCCACTCGCCCCTATTGTCTGACCCACCGCACTCTTCTGTCACCCACTTGGCCCTTTTAGGCATTTGAGTTTATGATTTCCCCCTGTTCAGTAACTCCAGGTGTTCAGCCTAATCAGACTGAATCATGGCTTGCTTGGAGGACTTGAAGAATTAGAATATCTTTCACTTAAATCCATCTCTTCCATCCCTATGATTGTCTGAAATCAAATCACTTGGAATATGAGGCCCTTTACCTGCTTTTGAAAAGCCAATTTTTTTTTCTCATGATACAACTGTATATCACTTTAGCCATAATGCTATGTCCTGCCCATAGAGTAGATAATAGTAATAAATGTTTGGATGGATGGACAGATGAAAACACACAAGAAAAATATTTTTTTACTTTTTTAAAAAACATATATTTGCCTCTGGTATGTCACATAGTACCAGTAGGGGGAGCCCTCTATTAATTTGGAAATCCATCAGGAGAATCTGTTCAGCAGTCTGAAGTGAAGTTGCTCAGTTGTATCTGACTCTTTGTGACCCCATGGACTGTAGCCCACCACGCTCCTCCATCCATGGGATTTTCCAGGCAAGAGTACTGGAGTGGGTTGCCATTTCCTTCTCCAGGGGATCCTCCTGACCCAGGGATCGAACCCAGCTCTCCCGCGTTGTAGGCAGATGCTTTACCGTCTTAGCCTCCCGGGAAGTCTGTTTAGCAGTCTAGAAGTATTTAATTTAGGAATTATGCTAAGAAGTTATCTTCCAACTCTGCCCCAAGAAGTCAAGTTAACACAATAGGAAATTAATCAATTGTAGAAAGGAGAATATGCTTCTCACCACTGCCCCTGCCCAGGGTTTCAGAAGAAACACATTCCAGGTTAATATCTAGAGCCTTTAAATCCATTTGAAAGCAGTTATCATTAAGCTCTTAACAGTTTTCAAATTGGGAAGTATATTTAGCCCTAAGAGTCTCAGAGTAATGGGCTGCCTCAGGCACAAATACAAAATAATCGGTTTGCCAAAATACAGGACCACCACTCTTTCCACAATTTTCATCTTTACAAAATGAGGGAGTAGGTGGAAATTCCAAGGTTCTTTGTAGCTCCAAGTAAAGCTTGTTTAAAGAAGAAATGCATTATAAATGAGTGAACGTATAAAAATCTCTGTGAGAAACTTAGGGCTTCTTTTCTCCTCCAGATCTGTCACTTTTGGAGAAGTCAGCTTATTTGGAGAAAAGGTCAGTAATAGAAACTCTCAGTATATTGGTTGAATAGTATCACCAACTCAATGGACATGAGTTTGAGCAAATTCCAGGAGACAGTGAAGGACAGGGAAGCTTGGTGACCTGCAGTCCATGGGGTCACAAAGAGTCGGATACAACTTAATGACTGAACAACAAACTTGGAAAAACAGTGTGTGATGGTATATATGTTCTTTTTATTTTCATTGTTGTTTAGAGTTTAAAAATTATGGCTTTACATTCTTCATTATTAGTTGGCATCCAGTTCTCTGTTCTAGAAGAGAAAAGTTCTTTTCTTTTACTTTTGTCAAGTCATTAAAAAAATTAAACCAGAATTTATTATCCAAGAAAAAGTATTATTTTTTTTATAGCATGGGGTTGAATTTAAAGTTCAGTAATATGGGATGGGGGAAATGGCCAAAGAGGGTTGATAACTTTGACAAGAAGGGCTGATGACTTTCACAAAGACCTAAGTATTGGTAGAGGAGAGGCAAATAAAACTCAGATCTCAAAGCCATCTAAAAACTCAATCTCATTAAGCTTCTTACCCCCTGCATGTTAAGTATTCTGTTAGCCATACATATGAGATTCTAAGAATTTATAATTAAGTTGTATTCTTGGTACCAGAGCTCAAATTATACATTTCATCAAAGGAAATGTGTGCTGTGCCATTCTAGTATGAATGGAGTTACCACCGAATTTCTCCAAAACAGGCATTGTGTAACATCATTGTTACTTTAGGTAATTCTTTGCACTATGAGATCATGGTTTTAAAAAGTGTTAATGATTCCCACTAAAATTTTGCTTCAGGCATTTGTATCTATTTCCTTTTTGTTTGTGTGGGTTCATTTTTCAGTTGCTTGAATTCAGATCCTGTATACTCCATGCAGGTTTCTCTAGGGTAGGGGGCAGGGCAGCAGTGGACAAAGCGGCTATTTGTGGTGTCCTAACCATTTGTACAAGAAGCCTGGATTCCTGGGGCTTTGCCCAGATTCTAGAGCAAGTTGTTACTTTACCTCCTAATTGTATATAATGGTGATACAGGTGTCAGTATTGTTTTCTTATTTGAAAGTGTGTTTGAATTTTAATCTTTTCATTGGGTTTTTAGTTATCTCTTTGAGCATTATGCAATACTGTTTTCTTTATACTGTTCTCTCCAGAAAAATGATGAAACACAAGAGGTTATATGATATAAAAATAATTTGCTTGTAAAATAATATGCATGATTCACTTGTGTAGGCATTGGTTTTCATACCAAACTAAAAAAGTGGGAAACATGGATTGCCTTTTGAGTATAAAATAAGATTCTTTGTTCAAGTTCTTGATTACTGATGCCAGAGAAGTGAAAAAGAAAAAAAAAATTATTCTTGTTAATTTCTTTTAGAAATAACATTAGTTGTGGGGGCTCTTCTGATTGCAAAAACAATGCAAGTGGTTGCCAAAAACAGAAGAAATATTTCAGAAGGCTAAGATGGATGCATTTTAATATAACATTCTAAAGGACTTTCTAGGTCAGCCAGTGCATTTTTGAGTCAGATTATCTCAACTGAATGATCCAATAATACTGATTTTGATTTTTGTATGAGCTACACCAGCCTCTTACTTATTTCACAGCCAGAACATCCATAGCGGTGGCAGTAAATATATAACCCTTGCAATAGAATGTGTGGTGTCCCCAAGAGGAATCCTCAGTTGAGCTCTGATTGGTGAAGACTCTGCCAGGCTTGCATGCAAAGTGATACAATATCTTGGAGTGAAATAGCCTGCATCGGCCTTCCTCCCTTTGAGGTAGGCTTCTAGGACTTTCTTATGGTAAGGATTGATGAAACTGTCCCTGAAAAGTATGTCTCTATAAATAGGAAGCATTTGTTTTTTTCTCCAAGAGTTTGAAGCTGCCATTGTCATAGAGGTGCTATGATAGGACTTTTATTTCCTTTTGAGGAAAGAATTAAATTTCTATTGTCTGCTGTATGCTTTTAGAAAACCGTAGAAGAAAGCAAGTATAGAAGTCATGTTCACTACTATTTTTTATATTTTTAACCACTGAACTTACAAGTTATGGTCACCTTATTTTAGCAGTATCTTAAGAGGAACAAAATTTTTCCTGGTACAGCAATTATCACCTGCAGATAGCCTAAAATTAGCATATTGAGTTAACTCCAGAAACAGCTTGTAAGCTGTGAGATGGAGTTCAGATAGTGAGATTTCACAGAAACACTTGGTATATGGTATAAATAACCAGCCATCAAGATACCAATTGATGCATATAAAGTACAATGAGACTACTAATAGCTTAATTTAAATATCCTATGTAAGACTTGACGTTAAAGAGAATTTAATTTGATGTTAACGTAGTGAAGCCTCTCTACTTACACACAGAATATTAAGAATGATTTGTATGCACATACCCCAACAAAGAACGCTTGAAATTGAATTTATTATGACGTGTATTCTGAGTAGAAAGAAAGATAATTTAAGTAGGGATGAAGGCATTAATCAGCCTTATAAAAGCCTGTGGATTTCAGGTTAACTCTTCCTAGGCTTTTCAATGTTGTTATATCTGACAGATCCAAGAAGATACTCTATTTTATGGCAAGGAGAAATAATTTAGAAACAGAATTTAAGAGGAGAAGCCAATGACCAATACAAAAGAATTTAACCTTTTCATGCAAGAATTTCCATCTTTGATGATGAATCATTTGTTCAAATGAGGATTGCAACAAGTATTTCTGGCCCTTTAATAGCCAGGCATTGAAAACACTGCTTATTCCTTTGTGTTATTAAAACTTCTTGAGTTTTAATTCACTTGGATAAAGACTATGGAGAAGGAAGTAGCTTCCCATTCCAGTATTCTTGCCTGGGAAATCCCAGGGACAGAGAAGCCTGATGGGCTACAGTCCACAGTATCGGACACAACTTAGTGACTGAATAACAAGAACAGAAAGACTTGCTTCAGCAGCAGAGATACTTGAATTGAAATAATACAGGGAAGATAAGCATGGCTCCTACACAAGGATGACACACAGATCGTAAAGCATTCTGTATTTTTGATGTTAACTAAACTTTATTGTGGTAATCATTTTACAATATATATACATATATCCTTATGATGTGTACCTTCAGTTCAGTTCATTTCAGTCGCTCAGTTTTGTCCAACTCTGCGAGACTGCAGCACACCAGTCACTCAGAGCTTGCGCAAACTTATGTCCATCGAGTCGGTGATGCCATCCAACCGTCTCATCCTCTGTCGTCCCCTTGTCCTCCTGCCTTCAAGCTTTCCCAGCATCAGGGTCTTTTTGAAGGAGTCAGTCCTTCGCATCAGGTGGCCAAAGTATTGGAGTGTCAGCTTTAGCATCAGTCCATCGGGTGAATATTCAGGACTGATTTCCTGGAGGAATGACTGGTTTGATCTCCATGCTGTCCAAGGGACTTGCAAGAGTCTTCTTCAACACCACAGTTTAAAAGCATCAGTTCTTTGGCACTCAGCTTTCTTTATGGTCCAACTCTCACATTCGTACAGGACCACTGGGAAAACCGTAGCTTTGACTAGACAGACTTTTGTTGGCAAAATAATGTCTTTGCTTTTTAATATGCTGTCTGGGTTTGTCATAGCTTTTCTTCCAAGGAGCAAGTGTCTTTTAACTTCATGGCTGCAGTCACCATCTGCAGTGATTTTGGAGCCCGCAAAAATTAAGTCTGTCACTGTTTCCACTGTTTCCCCATCTATCTGCCATGAGGTAGTGGGACTGGAGGCCATGATCTTTGTTTTTTGAATGTTGAGTTTTAAGCCACTTTTTTCCCTCTCCTCCTTCACTTTCATGATGTGTACCTTAAACTAGTAAAACAGTTATGCAGATTATCTCTCAAATGAAACTGGGAGAAAAAGTGAATATATTTTGAAGCTATCCACACATTAACAACCATCAGGACTGACTTAATGTTTAGCATGCTGTTGATATAATTTTGTAAATAAGATAACATCTTACAAGGTTTTATTTTGTTCCTGATCGTTTCCTGGGTAATTTTTACCATTCAGAAAGGAGACGTTTCATAGATGACATGCACACAGTATAAGGAAACAAATAGCTCCCAAAGTGTGCATTTGTATTTCCTTAATAGCCCAGCTCAAAGTGCTGTTTCTTTTTGGACTGTATTTAAGTGTGTACATTTATGTCTTGGGGAAAGAAAAAAAAAAACTCTGAATTTAACTTTAAAACTCTGCACAACCAGTTATTAAATAGTCAAGTGGTACTGAGATCCCTGGTCAGAATAAAGGCCTCCGTCAGCAGGTCGTGTAGACTTTGCTGGCAGTTCTCCAGGTTGATCGCTGCCTGTAAATCACGTGCCTCCTCCTCTCCTCTTGTGCAGGACAGGCAGGTGGTGGCGCCTGCTGTCCTCTCCACTTCGCTGCTTCACATGTAACAAGTTTCACTCCTCACCCCAAATGCACGGGTGCATGTACACACCCCGACCCCTGCGTGAGAACATTTTTCATTATCAGTCTTCTTCCTCATCTTGTTTCTGGGAATCTCAGGACATTGGGGGGACTGTTAAACAACTTCTTCTCACAAAATGCTGGGAACCTCCTTATAATACATGAGCCTAAGCATTATGGTCCCCTGATGAAATGTATTAAATAAAGTATGTGTTCAGATACTGCTAAAAATGCATATAGGCTATCCCTACGAAGAAAAAGCCCCACAGCCGTTACCGTTCCTGATGTCTGTCTGGACTAGCAAGGGAAGCTTCTATGATGTAATATGATATGCAGATTGCAGGACATATATAATGGCATGCACGTTATTTTTACTTCTTTCTTTCTTGACCTATTGAACAAAAAGTTTTTTTAGTGCATAAATTCTATAGCATACATTGTTAAGTTTTACATTCTGTTCCCTTGATTAGACTTTTTCCTACCTAGTGAACTCTTATTTATTCTTTGAGAATGTAACTGAACCGTGATCTGTGAAGCTCGGCCTGTTTCCTCAGATATAACTAGTCCCTCTCCTAAGTGTTGGTGCCCTCTGTCCTTAACCCTACTGTCTCACTTATAACACTGTCTGGTAAGGATTTATTTATATAAATACCTGCTTTCTTACTCCATCATGAGTTCCCATCACCCAGCCCCAATCCAAGAAACTCACATGCCCTCTACTGAGTGGAAGTATGCCTGTTTTGTTACTTCGTTTTGCTCCGGGCCATGAGCTGATATGCATAGAGCGTTTTGAGAGCTCTTTTATTTCTTGTGTTTGATAAAGTAACACCAAATGTATTTTGTGATTCCACTTCTTTAACTCTTATCCATATGATTATTAAGATTTGCTTTAAAAAAACAGCTTTATTGAGGGGTAATTTATACACTTTACGATTCATTCATTTTATGTGTATAGTTGAATGGTTTTTAGTGAATTTATAGTCTTACAGTCATCATGACACTCTAATTTTTGAATAGTTCTTTTACTCTGAGAAGCTCCCAGTTGAAGTACTTGACAGTATTGCTGGAACTGTCCAGAAACTTCTGTGTGGTGAGATGAACTGGATGACCTCAAAATGTGTTACTGATTTTTGCTCTCAACTGTCAAGCACAGCAAGCTTAAGGAGGGGCCTGAGTACTTAGTGGTGCTGTGTCCTGAAAGAAGAGTACACGCTGGCAACAAGTCACAGTTTCCTTTCAGGGCCTACTCTGGGCTAGCTCTCTGTGCTAGGATCATTATATATATCACCTCCCATGAGATTGCAGTCCCTTGGACTGCATGGAGATCCAACCAGTCCACCCGAAAGGAAGTCAGTCCTGAATGTTCATTGGAAGGACTGATGCTGAAGCTGAAACTCTAATACTTTGGTCACCTTGGCAAAGAACTGAGTCATTGGAAAAGACTCTAATGCTGGGAAAGATTGAAGACAGGAAGAGAAGGGGATGACAGAAGATGAAATGGTTGGATGGCATCACTGACTCGATGGACATGAGTTTGAGCAAGATCCAGGAGTTGGTGATGGACTGGGAAGCCTGGTGTGGTGCAGTCCATGGGATCTCAAAGAGTGGGACATGACTGAGCGGCTGAACTGAACTATATGAGATTACAGCATTACAGAAGGAGGAAGATTGGAGATGCTTCTGGCCAAACTCTTTTTACAGTGTCTCCTTTTCTTTACCTGGAAGATTTGGCCACACCAGATACTTCTGGTGAAACGATACCCCTAGGCTTTGAAGACACCGC
This sequence comes from Madoqua kirkii, assembly GCA_006408675.1. NCBI lineage: Eukaryota > Metazoa > Chordata > Mammalia > Artiodactyla > Bovidae > Madoqua > Madoqua kirkii. The sequence goes on along the minus strand of SJYC01048372.1, from coordinate 7,284 downwards.
TTTGTCTGTTTAGAAGCTGGCAGTGTGTTCTCCTGTTACGACACCGTGTCGGTTCAGATTCACATCCTTCCTGGAAAAGTGTCTGTGGCAGTGCCACAGGTGGCCTCTGAGTTGAGAGTTCTGCAGAGCAGGCTCTCTGTTGAAGTCTGGATGCCTTTTCTTTCTTTGAAGTGTTTCTAGGAAAAGAATGCTCTCTTTGTCAGAATATATTTTAATTAAGACATAATGTTATTCAAGATAGAAAGTTTGAGATTCCTGTGCCTGGCACGCATGCAGACTTCTCTGTAACAAAACAGCATTTGTTTCTTTCCGAACTGATGGTATGCAGGAATCCAGAGTTCATGTTCCAACTTAGGTGCTTAACTGTGATGTGGCCTTGACTAAACCAGTGGATGTCTTAACTTTTCTGAGTTAATAATATCTTAAAACAGAGTTTAGAAGTATTAATAGTTTCTCTCATCATAGTATATATATTTAGGCAGCAGTCATGACGTCCTTTAAAAATGAGGTATCCATGGAATTCCTTGATAGTCCAGCGGTTAGGACTCTGTGCTTCCACGGCAGAGGGCCAAGGTTCAAGCCCTGGTCAGGGAACTAAGGTCATGCACATTGCTTGGCTTGGCCAATAAAAAATAAAAATGCTGGTGCCCCTTTTTTCATTGTTGGTTACTTAAGATGACAGATAATATCAACTTTCTTTAAGGATGCATTTTACTCACAATTAGCTTGAGCAGGAGAAGAAATACATGTGAAGATAGACTTAATATTTGCCCTGTATGTCACTTTATGGCATTCTCCTAAAGGTTTTTTGATAGGGAAAAAGTGACTTGATCTGTTAAGATTAGAAAGCTTAAGTAAGTTTGGTAGGCAGGATATTTCTCGTAATGTATGTCGTTTGCTGAGAATGTATTTTGGGAGACATGGATTTCACCATAAGTCCTTACTTATTTGAGGATCTCCATGCCAGTATTACATTTCAGGCAAGACTAATTTTAGCCAGGTTCACTGAAGGTGTTTCCAGTGTTATCTCCAGTAATTGCCTCGGGTTCCTTTTTACGCACTGTTGCAAATGTTCAGCCGGGGCCGCTGTTACCTTCTGTGACGGCCTGTACTTTTGTGGAATGTGTTTCCCCCAAGGTCGCTCTTGCCTTCTGCATGGCCCATACTCTGTCTGTGGAGTGTGTTTCTCTGTAAATAAATCCATCTCTTATCCATCCAAAAAAAAAAAAGTTCATTCGGGTTTTTCCATAAGAAGGTATGGCAAAACTCAATTGAAATTTTGGCCAACCCAATATATGAAGTCTATAAAAAAACCTGCTGTCTGCAGAAGTGGTGAGCAGCTCGGAAGGTCCCCCCGTTCGTGTGGGCAAATTCTCTTCACTCTCGGTGGCCTGCATCCTCAGTCACCATGGATGTTTTGTTTTTCTCTTTCACAGATGACACGGCTGGTCCTGCCTGGCATGGTAGAAAGGTGAGTCATAAGCTCACACACAAACACTCAAGCTCATGATTATTTATAGGGAGAATCCTTTCTTTGAAAATTTCATTAAAGTGACTAATGAACCTCTCCTCCATGTCTTAGTGACAGAGTAATGTGCCAGGCGAGTCACACGGTAGGGCATGAGTCATCCGGTGGTGGAGGCCTTTTCCCCTCGATTCCCTTTTTACTTCCCTCACCAGGGTGGTGGTGGTTCCTTTACCTCAGGATTAAAAAGCCTGCCTGAGTCACCATCACTAACTCAATTGCCTGCTCTTCTGAGGGGGTGGATAGAGTTCCTGGGATATTCCCAGGAATGCCTTCTTAAAGAGGCATGCTGTCAGAGCCCAGCTCAGTGGAGTTTTGTAAAGCAAGAACCTCCATCCTCTGGTTTTTCTGTTATAGGAGAAAGGATGTATGAGGAACTTAGGCATATTATAAAGTGACCTTTAGGGGTCAGCCTTCCCTACCCCTGCCCTTCGAGAAAAAAGGCTATGTCATCTAGCTTCAGCTGTATTTGTATTGGGTTCCACTAGGATTTGCTAGATGTCTTCATTTCTCTTGAGAAATGTGTTGCTGAAAGTCCTTATGTTAGGAATAGCAGGAAGTATAAGATGGGAATTAAATTCTGTTCCTCCTATAGAGAAGTCTGAGTGATGGCTAAGCTTTCAAAGCAAACCTGTTGCAGAGGGATGGGCTTGCTTGGTCATTTGCTAAATTTAGGGTTTCACAGTCATCCTTGCCATGCAAAATGGCTTTGAGTTTGGGAGAGAGCCACAGGAATCACAGCTTTGCAAAGAGCCAGAGACCCTACTTCTGTGAAGGAGTCTCCATGACCAGCTTCAGGCAAGGATTTACAGCTTATGTTTATTGATTATGTATTCTTTGCCAGGTATTGGGCTGAGAGCCCAATAAGTATTTGCTTATATAATTTGATAGCCTCCCACCACTGTACAGATGAGGAAACTGAGGTTCGGAATCCATTTTGGTTGGTAGCTACTTTTTTAGTAAAGCTCTTTTTTTGTAATTGCATTTTATGTGTGATTTTTTGATGTCTCAATTGCTTTATTTTAGTAAAATTTCCCTTTAAAACCTTTTAACTGCTTACTGATGGTTGAGCATGCCCCTGATGGTGATGATATGAAAGTGAAGACGGTCAAACAAGACCAGAATCCTGAAAGATGATAGAGAATTAGGGCAGACAGTGTAGAACTCAAGACGGACGAAATTTGGGTCATCAGCTTAGCTCCAGCCTGGAGATCTACAAGTGACACAGCATAAATTCAGGGTAGTATTCTACCCATTGAAAAAAGAAAAACTTATATTCCACAGAGGAATTTTTAAGTTTGCTGATAAAAACCATATCCAAAGAGATACTGGTTATGACTAATCAGACTTGAAGAATCATGGAATTTCAGTACTTTAACTGAAACCAATCCCCTTTCATTTGACATAAAAAGTGAGATCCAAAGAACTTGAGGGCCATGAGGCTACATAATTAGTTAATACATGATACAGAGTGCTCACATGTCTCTGTAGACCTAGGGCCACCTTCACAGTTGAAGGTGAAGCCTTAGATAAAGAACGCAAAGGAAAGGACCCATCCACTTCACTGAGTAAAGTTTATCACATGGAAGATGAATTGGATCCTTGTTTTTAGGAAATCAAGTTGATTTTACACCGAGGTTGTGAAACGATCTGGTAGAAAGCTGTCACGGGCTGAAGGACTAGTCAGAAATGTAAGGGGGTTTTATGAATTGGTACTTTGGGGATAGAAGGAACAGGTCTGTCTGTTTGAATTAAAGGAGTTACTTGTTATATCAGTCAAGGCAGGCTAACTGCTATAACAGACCACCCCAGAATCTCAGTGACTTAAAAATCTAAAGGTTGATCCTCCCCTCTCATCACAGTCCGGTGTGGATCAGTGATCAGGACTTTCTCTGCTCTACACAGTCAATCCAGGGATCTCAGGCTCCTTCCATCTGGAGTTGAGGGGGGCCTACTCTTCCCTTGGTTTTCTCTGGTGGCTCAGAAGGTAAAGAATCTGCCTGCAGTGTGAGAGACCAAGGTTTGATCTCTGGGTGGGGAAGATCCCCTGGAGGAGGACATGGCAGTCCACGCCAGTATTCTTGCTCAGAGAATCCCATGGACAGAGGAGCCTGGCGGGCTACAGTCCATGGGGTCTCGTAGAGTTGGACACAACTGAGCGACTAAGCACAGCATGGTACTCTTTCCACAGGCCTTGCAGTTCTCTGCAGAAATATTGGCACCCAGCCAGCAAATGAGGGAAGAGAGAGGAAGGATGATTTTACTGAGTGTTTCATGAGTCAGGCCTGCAAGTGGTGTCCCTGTCTTCTACACCCGTTCCATGGTCTAGAACTCAGTCACAGGCCACAGCTAACTGCAGGGGAGACCAGAAGCGCTTTCAGCTCTGTGCCCAAGCAGGAAGAAAGACTCCAAGTTCCTAGATCATCTCAAAGCCTTCTTACTTATAAGTGATTTGATCATAGCCTGCCCTATGAGCCGTCCCCAAATGATCTATTTCCTATGGTTGGTTGCCGTAGGTTTCGTATCTCCATTGAGGAAAAGCAGAGTTCTTTGTTGTGGTGAGTTTGTTTGTTTGTTTCCTTTCACTGATTCTAGGGCCAACTGACTATCACTAAACAAGTCTCTATAATCAAACTAAGGTATTATTATTACCACAGACGTAGAAAGTACAAAATTATGTTATGGAGAAAACTTGCTCTTTCCACTTCCCTGGAATTATAAACATTGTGTACAGCTGGAGCCAGGAGGTGGTTGCCATAACAACCATGGAACAGCTAAAAATAGCCCCTTTCGTACTGTGTTACTTAAGGTGGAATTATGACCTGTTACGGTGTTTTAGGGCAGGCAGTTCTCTTTCATGTGGGAAACGTTTGCAAACTTTCTTCAGCAAAGCAATATTTGTATAATGTATTTGGATTGCTGGTTCTAATTATATAGCTGACTCCCGTGATCCAGGATTCTTTTCTGACATGGAGCTCTGTTTTGATATGTTTCTCAGTCTTTTTGAGAACCTATTAGAGAACTGTCTGTACCAATATTCAGTGTTATGTTTCAGCTTTTAAAAAAAAAGAGAGTTATGACCCTCCAAGAGCAGCTTTAGTGCTCCCTGATAAGAAGTGAAAATACGAAGAACCGGGATGTAGTCTCTTGCACAACCCTCCTTTTTCTGCTATCACTCTCTGTATCCTATAAGCTGTCCACAGGACCAACCCTGTGTTCCAGTGCTTCACAGCAATATTGAAGCCTCCCTCCTCACCTGCAGCGTGGAGCAATGAGGAGAGTCCCAAGGAAGGTGGAAGTCAGAGACTTATTTCATGGGAGACCTGCCACTTCCTCCATGACAAATCCTGTTTAAGAGCTGTGCACAAGGATACTACAGCTATCTGATAGAATAGTGGGGCATGTGTGGAGGAAAAGAGGCTTGGTATCTTTCATCCAAGTGATCGTTAAGGAGAGTTTTCTAATCGGGAATTGCACTGAACTTAGAAAATTCTAGAAAGCATAACGATAGAAGGCTAAAAATGCAAGGAACTGAATTTCATAGGGTTAGATGTGTTTAATGTCTGGCTTGTGGGAGGGCTAGTCATTGAAGAGAATATTTTTAGATGAAAAAGTGCTTCCTTATCAGCAGTGGTGGTTTCTGCTTTGTCTTTGCAATTAAAATTCTAGAAAGCATAACGATGAAGGCTAAAAATGCAAGGAACTGAATTTCATAGGGTTAGATGTGTTTAATGTCTGGCTTGTGGGAGGGCTAGTCATTGAAGAGAATATTTTTAGATGAAAAAGTGCTTCCTTATCAGCAGTGGTGGTTTCTGCTTTGTCTTTGCAATATTTTAATTCTAGTAGATCCTCAATAACTTATGCCACTGAGACACCATCGTGTGGCTGTTAGCAAGTAAGCAGCATGATGAATTAAGAAGGTTGTATCACAGAAAATGTTAGTGGACTTGTTTATTTGAATATTTGTCACAACAGTCTGGAAATGTTCAGAAATATGAGCATCGGGAGTCTTCATTATGGAACTTCAGCAAATATTCTTAATGTGCCTTCCAGTCTTAGAATTGTTCCCCCAAGTCCCCGGAAAATGAGAGATTAGCCAGGGTTTGGTTTTATGTTTGTTTCTGGTGCAATTAAGCGCAGCCCATTTTGTTCTTCTGCTTGATATAACAGAGTTGTCGTGAGTCTGGCTGTGCCATGGAAACTAGTTTGACGTCACTAATTCTGCGTAGATGGGGGATTAGCACTAGATAGAGCAGTTGATTTTAGAGGCTGGTCCTTTGTGTCTCTCAGTCCCAAATGTTCATCCCCATCTCTACGTAAAGAATAGATACTATATACAGTACAGAGAGTAAGACAACTCTGCAAAGGTGTTATTTGTGATCCAGACAAAACTAAGTTGAATATCATTATCCTTGGAGAGAAAGAGAGACTTGTGTGTGGGAGGGTTTTTGCAAGACAAACAAATAACGTGTGCTGCTCTGCTGCACAGTGTTTTCATGGGATGAGCGCTTTTTTCCCTCTGCAGTCATTTTGGTCCAGTGATAAATGCTGTCCGTTTCATGTTCTAGTGCATTCTCTCTTTATGCTTTTTAATAGATTTTAGAGTGCAAATATTGTGTTTTGAAGAAAGTATCTTTCAATTCTGACTTTTCACTTAAGTCAAACTAACTCTACCTTCTGGAAATTTTTAAATTAAGGTAGCATTTTGAGAAACAAAACTCTCACTTGCCTCAAGGAGTAAACAATTCAAAGCACATGCTTGTATAATTGTGGCAGACCATATTTGACTATTGGTCTGTATTAATTTTGCAAGCAAGAACGAGGTTTTTATTATCTTGCAATGAACTTTCCTGTATTGAAATCATTGCTTTGGTGAGTGGCATTTTAGGAATCCATTTTGATGAGGTCAAGATTTCCTTTTTAAAAAATTTTTTTTAAATATTTATTTATTTGGTTGCATTGGGTCTTAGTTGCAGCACACAGGATCTTCAGTCTTCATGGCAGCATGTAGGATCTAGTTCCCTGGGCAGGAATTGAACCCCAGGCTCTCTCGTTAAGAGTTCAGAGTCTTAGCCACTGGACCATAGGCAAGTCCCTAAAAATGTTTCTAATAACTTTAAAATTTTAACTTTTGGAAGACTTTCAAACTGTATTTCACTTGTGAGAAAGGAAAGAAACAGAATGTAAGATTTTTGTTCAAGGGCACATGCTGTCGTTTTAGCCAAATTTAGTATTATCTAGCCCAGAATCCCACTGATTAAACCAGCAGTGATCAGCTACAGTAAAAAACATCATCTTCTACAACTACTTCAGAATGGGTTTTCTTCACTTGCTGTGATGAGTGACGATATAGCAGTTCCTGGTTATATAAGAAAATGTTAAAACACCACCTAAACTTACATGGATGCTTGGGGCTTAGGACAGGGTGCAGAGATTTAGGCTTATTTTCTCAGAAAACAGATTGTATTGCAGGAGATAGCTTCTACTTGATTGGGATCTGCTTTTAACTCAAAGGCAACACATTCCAATAAATTATAAATATATTTCACTCTCTTTATGTATAGATTTATTGAGATATATTTCACATGTCCTAAAATCCACTCATTTAAAGTGTACAATTTGGTGGTTTCTAGTATATTTACAGAGTATATCATCACCATAGTCTAATTTCAGAACATTTTTAACACTCTAAAAAGATAAAGATATTTTAAACATCATAAATTAATACTGTATCAAAAATCTAAGTAACAAAGGTGGGT
>SJYC01048371.1:0-28919 GCA_006408675.1 Madoqua kirkii | reverse complement strand
TAAATAATTGCTAATTCATCTGTTTTTATCTTAGAATAATTGAGTTTTAAGTCCTGATAGACATTCTTACTCTTAAAATTTAAAAAGAAAGGCCTTTTCTGTCTGTGTGAGAGACACAGGCAAAAACTACAAGAATGGTATAATTAATACATTGACCAAATATTTTGAACTTTCTTCAGAAAATTTGAGATTTGATTTCTATGTCCAACCTGTTAATTGAGTCACCACTTAGGAAAGTGTATATTACTAATAAAGACTTCAGTTCAAAAAAACAGAAGCAAAAAAAACAACTCATTTTCAGTGACTCATTAAGTGGAGGGTCCAGACTTCCATTTGATGGTTGAAGTGGCATCTCGCCTAGAGGCTGGCAGATGGACTGAATGACCTTTGGGGATTATTTCTTCTCAGATTTATGTCTAAAATAACTTAGAAGCCATTTGATCTTGTTTCTTTTATTATTTTGCATAAGAAGGGCCTATATAGTCCTTTTAAAAAATACCAAAAAGAAAAAAAAAAGGCCTTGGGAAGTAAATTCAAGCCAAGAATAATGAGAAAGTAAAAGCTTCCCTGATAGCTCAATTGGTAAAGAATCCTTCTGCAATGCAGGAGACCCTGGTTCTATTCCTGGGTAGGGAAGATCCCCTGGAGAAGGGATAGGCTACCCACTCCAGTATTCTGGAGCTTCCCTTGTGGCTCAGCTGGTAAAGAATCCACCCGCAATGAGGGAGACCTGGGTTCGATCCCTGGGCTGGGAAGATCCCTGGAAAAGGGAAAGGCTACCCACTCCAGTGTTCTGGCCTGGAGAATTTCCATGGATGGTATAGTCCACGGGGTCACAAAGAGTTGGACACGACTGAGCAACTTTCACTTTCAAGTTGAAAGAAAGGCTTCCCAGGCAGCACAGTGGTAAAGAATCCATCTGCCAACTCCAGAGATGCGAGAGACCCAGGCTTGATCCCTGGGTCGGGAAGATCCCCTGTGAAGGAAATGGCAACCCACTCCAGTATTCTTGCCTGGAGAATCCCATGGACAGAGGAGCCTGGCAGGTTACAGTCCGTGGGGTCACACACAGTCGGACACAGCTGAGCGACTGGGCATGAAAGATGAAGCACAGGAACCTGGTCTAGAGGGCAGGGGACAGGCAGAGTCAGGTTGACATAGTTGAATAAGGGGACCAACTCCCCAGGGAGAATGGATTTGAGGACCAAAAGTTGGTTGTTAGTTCTGTCTAAAATTCCTAAAACCCTAATTTCACACTTTACCCAAGCCATATACAACTGCTAACAACATGTGTATTTGCAGCATTGCTTTTCTCAAACTAATTTTTACTTATTTGTAGAATGAGTCATTCCTGGTAACTTTCTGACTCTGAAATCTCACACTAGTTTCTAAAAGTTACAGTAGAAATTGAGCTTTGCCTTTTGGCAAAAGAATATGATTGATGGACTGTGGAGTAGCTGCTTTAGAGTCAGCTCTTCAATTAGTACTTGAATGCCTACCACCTGGGAAGGTAAGAAGGCGGGGCATAGCCATTCATTCATGGAAGTACCTGTTAGATGCTCACCACAGGCAGAGTATTGTGAGGAAAAGTATAAGTTAAGAGCTATGATGTCCAGAAGCTGATGGGTTTTATGAGGGATAAAAATGTTGATAATCATAGAGTGATTCAGTGCCACAGCACGATAGTATGTGATAATGTACCAAATTCAGAGCATACCAGGAGTATGAGAGTGTTTTTAAGAGTGATAATTCTTGGTGCTATGGCCAGAGAAGACCTCAGAGGATAGAAATCAACTCGAGAAGACTGAAGATCTAATCCGGTCATGCCCCAGATTACTAAGACTGAGAAGTGAGCTAATTGCAAAGAAGAGCTATTTTTAGTTATGCCTCATTCACTGACCAAGCAGAGCACATGCTGATGAAAGGCAGTGAGACAGGTGGGTTAGAAAAACAGCCAGGTTACTCTGTTTCAAATAATTTTGTATATCTCAATCTGTAACTTACAGTTGTATATTTGATTTCACTCTGTTTACTTGCATCTTCTTTTTTTAGATCTAAAGGGGTAATTCTGAACATCTCCTCGGCCACTGGCATGTACCCAGTCCCACTGTTGACCATCTACTCTGCAACCAAGGTGAACAATTGTTTAGTAAATGGTGTCAAAAGAAGCATAAAGAATAGTTTTCAGTTGAAAAATAAAAGATGGACTTTCCTGAAGTTCTATCTTTAGCCATTTTCAAATGGACTAAGAAGAAACGGAAAATAGCCAACCCTAGTTTCAGAAGAGCCGGAGCTGGAGATAGACTGATTGGTATCAACTTTACAACCAAGATCTCAGATCCACAGATGATTTTTTTTTTTCCCTCACAGTTCACTGGTTTTAAAATTGGTATTTGTACTTTCCAATAGAGAGCTGGTCTGGGCCAGTTAGCTCAGCTGATCAGAACATGGTGTTAATGAGTTAAGACTGGGGATTTGGTTCATGAATGACTCAGCATACAGCTTACGTGCCAAGTCCACAGAACTGAATAGCAGGGTTGCAGCTAGTGAGCACATAGGTAAACATAGCAGTCACAAGATAGATGGGGAAACTGAATGTCTGGCAGCATTATTCAAAATTCATAGATGTTTACTGCCACTTCTGGAGTGAGATAAGAAGTTCCAGAGCTCTCTGTAAGATTCCATAATTCTATACCACACCACCATTCACCTCTTAACAGCGCTACCAGGACAGTGATTTAGAATGCATTTTATGCTGCCTGCAGGTCAGTAGCATTATTCTCAAATACACTGTTGAAGCATAGGATACATCTCTGAAGTAAAGGTGGCCACTGAGACACTGCTTTTAGGGGAAAATGGGCAAAATAAAATGCACAGTAAGAACTTGCATTGTGCAGGGGGTGAAAAAGAGCAAAACACCTGCCCTCTCTTCCCTCGCCTTTTGGCCCCTGGAAAAACTGAAAAGTAATGTACTTTGAAAAAGCTGGCCCGGTCCCCCACCCTGGAACCCATCTGCTTTCTGTATCTCTGAAACATACAGTAGGCATGTTTAAAATGAACACCATGTTTCTTGAAGTGATTGGTGAACTTCTTCTTGCCTGTTCTGCTCCACAGGCACAAGACCATTAATATTATTACCAGGGACTCTAGTGGAGTCATCACTGATACATTTCAAGCCTGAGGTTGAGTCCACATTTGAAAACAATAGTATGTTTTACAAATAGCTTTAGAGTCTTTCTGTTGGAGGAAGACGGGCTGCACGCTCACCTCTCACTTCTTGGGTCTCGCCATCCCAAAGGACAGAGAGAATGCGTGCTCTTTTCTTCTCTTTACTGACAACAAAATCCCCGTAGAACAGACTTGAACAGAATTCATACTGTGTTTCTGTTCGAATGGCAGGTGGGGAAGAGGAACGTATCCTTTGTTATATATAATAAGAGGTTTTTTCTTGGAAAGTAATTTTCTGAAAACAGAAAAGATAAGAAGAGCCTTTTCCAGTTCAATCAGAATTTGATTTAGATATTATATTTGGTGAAAGAATACTTAATTCAGTGGCAGATAAAACATGAGGGTTTGAGGGTTTTTTTTTTTAAGGTCTTGTCTTCATTTGAAGTGAAAAGAATGATTAGAAACTATAGTGTTAAATGGTTAGTTGATTACTTTTGTTTCCATGGCTACAGATCAGGCCGATTGATGTAGTGTGTGTGTGCTCACTCCCACCCCCTCCCAGGCTTTTGTAGATTTCTTCTCTCAATGCCTCCATGAGGAATATAAGAGCAAGGGCATCTTTGTGCAGGTGAGTAGAGTTCGTTTCAGTTAAGTATCCCTGTTTTTGTGTGGTTTCCACAGCAACTGTTGCTGTCTTAGCAACGAAAGAAAATCACATTCCTAAGTAAGTGAATGTGACGTTAGCACACCGTTAAAGACCTGGTTTCTTTTCCTTTATGCCCTTAAGTCTATTATTTTAAACAGTTATTCTCTAGAATTTTAAAGCAATGACCCCTAAAGTAGAACTATGCAGCATAAACAGTTGGTGCATAGTAATTGTAAGTGCTTATGATTTTATTTTGAAAGAATTAGACCATCAGTGTCTCTTAGCTGCCAAGTATGCAAGGAGTGCCACTGTTTATTGATAGGAGAGGAGAGTGCCGAATAAAGCTGCTGCTGCTGCTAAGCTGCTTCAGTCGGGTCCGACTCTGTGCGACCCCATAGACAGCAGCCCACCAGGCTCCCCCGTCCCTGGGATTCTCCAGGCAAGAACACTGGAGTGGGTTGCCATTTCCTTCTCAAATGCATGAAAGTGAAAAGTAAAAGTGAAGTTGCTCAGTCGTGTCCGACTCTTAGTGACCCCATGGACTTCAGCCCACCAGGCTCCTCCATCCATGGGATTTTCCAGGCAAGAGTACTGGAGTGGGGTGCCACTGCCTTCTCTGAATAAAGTGTTTTTTTTTTTAAGGTCTTGTCTTCATTTGAAGTGAAAAGAATGATTAGAAACTATAGTGTTAAATGGTTAGTTGATTACTTTTGTTTCCATGGCTACAGATCAGGCCGATTGATGTAGTGTGTGTGTGCTCACTCCCACCCCCTCCCAGGCTTTTGTAGATTTCTTCTCTCAATGCCTCCATGAGGAATATAAGAGCAAGGGCATCTTTGTGCAGGTGAGTAGAGTTCGTTTCAGTTAAGTATCCCTGTTTTTGTGTGGTTTCCACAGCAACTGTTGCTGTCTTAGCAACGAAAGAAAATCACATTCCTAAGTAAGTGAATGTGACGTTAGCACACCGTTAAAGACCTGGTTTCTTTTCCTTTATGCCCTTAAGTCTATTATTTTAAACAGTTATTCTCTAGAATTTTAAAGCAATGACCCCTAAAGTAGAACTATGCAGCATAAACAGTTGGTGCATAGTAATTGTAAGTGCTTATGATTTTATTTTGAAAGAATTAGACCATCAGTGTCTCTTAGCTGCCAAGTATGCAAGGAGTGCCACTGTTTATTGATAGGAGAGGAGAGTGCCGAATAAAGCTGCTGCTGCTGCTAAGCTGCTTCAGTCGGGTCCGACTCTGTGCGACCCCATAGACAGCAGCCCACCAGGCTCCCCCGTCCCTGGGATTCTCCAGGCAAGAACACTGGAGTGGGTTGCCATTTCCTTCTCAAATGCATGAAAGTGAAAAGTAAAAGTGAAGTTGCTCAGTTGTGTCCGACTCTTAGTGACCCCATGGACTTCAGCCCACCAGGCTCCTCCATCCATGGGATTTTCCAGGCAAGAGTACTGGAGTGGGGTGCCACTGCCTTCTCTGAATAAAGCTAACTTTTCCTAAAGTGAGGATGACTGCATTTACCAGGTTGATATAGGTATGGTAGTGATTTTTTTACTTTTTTAAAATTGTGGTAAAATATACGCCAAAAACACCATTTCTGTTGCTTTTAAGTATTCAGTTCAGTGCCCTTAAGTATATTCACATTGTCTACAGCCGTCTCTACCTTCCATCTCCAGGATTTTTTGCAGTTGTCCAAAACTGAAACTTTGTATCCTTTAAAAACTTTGTATCCTTTCCATTTACCCTCCCCCAGCCTCTGACAACCACCATTCTACTTCTTGTCTCTCAATTTGACTGCACCAGGTACTTCATAGGAGTGGAATCCTACAGTATTTGTCTTTGTGTGACTGGCTTATTTCACTAACATAACGTCTTCAGGGTTCATCCATGTTACAGCATATGTCAGAATGTCCTTTTTAAGGCTTAGTGTAATTCTGTTGCTGGTATATGTCACCTGTTTATCCATTCATCTGTCGATGGACATTGGGGTGCTTCCACCTCTTGGCTACTGTGAATAATGCTGCTTTGAACGTGGGTTACACCCATCTCTTTGAGACCTGCTTTCAGTTCTTTTTGATATGTACACAGATGGAATTGCTGGATCCTATGAGAAGTCTTTTTTGGAAGAATCACCTTCCTGTTTTCCACAGTATAATAGCTGCCCTATGTTATATTCCTACCAGCAGTGTATAAGGGTTCCAGTTTCTCCACGTCCTCACCAATATTTGGTATTTTCTTTTCGTTTGTTTTTAGTAATAGCCATTCTTATGAGTGCTTCCCAGGTGGCACCGTGGCAACGAATCTGCCTGCCAGTGCAGGAGACGCAAGAGACATGGGTTCAGTCCTCTGGTGGAGGAAATGGCAACTCACTTCAGTGCTGTTGCCTGGAGAATACCATGGACAGAGGAGCCTGGCGAGCTATAGTCCATGGGGTCACAGGTTGAGACACAGCTGAGCGACTGACCTGAGCTGATGCTTAGGTGTGGTATCACATTGTGGTTTTGATTTTGATTTGCATTTCCTGAAGGACTGATGATGTCGAGCATCTTTTCAAGTGTGTACTGGCCATTTGTCTGTTTTCTTTGAGAAGTATCCGTTCAGATTCTCCACCCATTATTTCATTAGGTTGTTTGCTTTCTTATTTTTGAACTGTAGGATTTATAGATATATTCTGGACATTAACCCTTTATTAGATAGATGGTTTACAGACATTTTCTCCCAGCCTGTGGGGTACCTTTTCACTCTGTGGGTGGTCTCCGTTGATGATCAAAAGATTTAAAGTTTGATGCAGTCCAGCTTACTTTTCCTTGCTGTTACGTGTGCTCCTGGTGTCATAGCCAAGAAACCATTGCCAAATCAAATGTCATGAGGCTTTCCGGCTGGGTTTTTTAAAAAATTTTTATTGAAATATAGTTGATTTTCCCCTTTATGTTTCCCTCTTAGAGTTTTACAGTTTTAGCTCTAATATTTAGGCCTGTGATCCATTTTGACTTAATTTTTAGAGAGACCTTTGATTTTATTATGTAGCTAACAGATACAATGCTGTGAAAATACAATACAGTATTTTCGAATCCAGTGAGGGGGCTTTTATAGACATCAGTCTCAAATCAGCTATCACTCAACACAAAGAAATGATGGCTCATGGTATTTCCATGGTTAGGCACATTTTTATCAATGTCTTGGGAGAGACTGCAATCCTTATCTCGTCCCTGCTCCGGCCCATGGGCTGCGCCCACCTCTTCACACATCCAGTGTTCATTGTGGCTTTCCATTCTGTGAGCCTAGTATTTTCCTTTTTGCACTCTGAAGCCCCAGACGACCAAGCACAATACGAACAGCTAAGGTTAGAGGGGATACTTTTCAGGCGCCCTGCTAGGCACTTCATATGTCTCTATGCGTTTCGCGGCATCTCCTAATGATCTCAGTCACTCATGCGTGTCTGACTCTTTGTGACCCTACAGACTGGAGCCTGCCCGGCTCCTCTGTCCATGGACTTTTCCAGGCAAGAGTCCTAGAGTGTGTTGCCATGCCCCCCTCCAGAGGGTCTTCCTCACCCAGGGATCGAACCCACATCTCTTTATGTCTCTCGCATTGCAGGAAGGTTCTTTTCCGCTAGCACCACCCAGGAAGCCCACTGAACATTCATTGGATCCATCTGGCCAGGCAGAAGGCGCTGGACCGCTTAGCTCCATTTCCTCCCTTATATCCTCAACATAAATATTTCCTCATCTTCCAGGGTCAGTTAAATGTCTCCCCAAGGGATCCTTTGAAGGGATCCTTCCATATCATAGCCCTTTGGTGTTATTCCAGTCTGCAGCTCCCCATGAATACAGGGTACCCTGGGAGGTCAGGGTTTTCAAGATTCCTGAATTTTATATGGAGCTACTATACGCGCCCCACCTTCCCATCTTTTGACACCAGTTATTTTAATGCTAATGTCTGAGCCTGCTACACAGAATGTGTTGTATTTCGGTAACAGGAGATCAGTAAAGCACTCAAGGGAGGTCAGGCCTCACGTGCCCCGCTGTGTCATGCTATCTTCTCATTCTGATGAGTCAATTACATTAAGGCTATTAACTAATAATTTTTAAACACTGTGGAGACCCAGTAGGAATCTTAAAGGTCCATTGGTGAGTGACCTGGAGGCAGTGTGACCAGAAGCTGCCAAGTGTTTCAGTGACAAAAGGGAGTCTTAGCCCTGTGAGCACAGATGAGCAATTTCCAAAATTCCGTGAACAGACAAGGCTGTTTCTTCTCTTATTTCCAGGTCTGATTTCCCTCAAAGATCTTTTCTGCATGTTCTCTGCCTGTTGATCTCTTGTGACCAGCAGCTACTATAGAAACACATTAGCATTTGTTTCAGAAATATTTGACTTTGATACATGTTTCTTTTTCTTAAAGATGAATTGTCAATGATGTGATTTCATTGACCCCTGTGTTCCTTCCTGGGAATTCAAAGTTTAGACTTAGAGTGAACTTGGTGAAAAAACAAAAACCGCAGTGAGAAAAAGTAGTCATTTCTGCATGAACACATCAGAATGCTGAAGTGGAAGAGACTCTCGTGTTAACTCTGACCAAAGGGATAAGAGAAAAAAATCTGGTCTACATGCAGCTCCGTTACAGAGCATTGGTCTTCTTTAGTGGGTGTGGTCTGCGCAATCTCTTGGGTGAGGAGTATTCATCAGCTGCTTTCCCTTCCACTGCTTCCCACATCGCGTTTCCTGGGTAATCTGATTCAAAACAACCGAGATGAGGAGCCTTCCTTGGGAGTCCTCTGGCGGCTGCGCATCAAGTTCAGGGTTGGATCTAGACCCCATGAGGCCATCGCCTCCAACCGCTCCATCGTTCCACCCTGAATTCCAGCCAGAGCGGACCCTGGCACGTCTGGCACGTGCCGTGCGCTCAGCGGAGCTCGTGGCTGGCTCCTCCTCTGCCGGCACGCCCTCACCCCCACTCCTCTGCCAGCCTCCCCTTCACACCCTCTCCCTGCCCATCTTCCAGGGCTTCGGCCTCACTTCACCTGGGAAACCTTATCTCAGCTGCTGGCCGCACGTGGTTACACCTTCCCTTCTGCTGTCTTCTTTCTTTCTTTTTTAAAAATGAATTGATTTGGCTGTCCTGGGTCTCCGCTGATGTGCAGGCTTCTCTCGCCGTGGTGAGTAGGGGCTGCTCTCGCTGCGGAGCTTGGGCTCCTGGAGCTTGGGCTCCTGAGCGTTCGCGCTCCGGCAGCTGCGGCCCCTGGGCGCTGGAGCGCAGGCGTTGTCGTTACCGTGCACTGGCTTAGTTGCTCTGTGGCGTGCGGGACCTTCCCGGTCCGGGGGTGGGACCTGTGTCTCCTGCATTGGCAGGTGGAGTCTTTACCCCTGAGCCAAATGAGAGAGGGGAAGCCCCTCTCTCATTTCTTATTCCATATCTGTGTCTGATACTCTCTGGCCCCAAGCTCCCCCATCCCCTCCCAACCAGTGTTTCCTTGGGTACACTGTACCCAGTGTACTGGGGCTTTCTATCCTGTCCCTGTTACTCACGGCAGGTGTAGTGTGGGGCACACCAGAGAGCTGCCCTCTGCTGGCCTCATGCAGGACCGTGGCTGTGCGTGGCTGTGCATGGCTGTGCATGGCTGTGCGTGGTGATACACAGTCCTCTGTTTTTAAGGCCTTTTGAGCTTCTTCAGTTGCTCACATAGGCCTCTGGTCTTGAATTTTCAGATTCTCTATCTAGAGGGCTTCCAGGCTAATGCTATGATGTCACACTTCAGTTTCTGCTAATCTTTGGAAGACAAGTTCGCTTTCTAGGTCTGTGTCCACGTGGAGATGGGACAGATTGCTCTTTGGGAAGAGGGAGAAAGAATTTTTTACAGGTTCTGAATTGTTTTCTATTCATTCCTTTGTTATATTTTTTCCTTTGCTTTGCTCTCCTCATCTTTCCTTCAACTTCTTTCCTATAATTTTGTAAGCACATTTAACATTCCTTCATGAATTCAGATTTGCCAACAGATTTGGCAAAACATTTCCTGGAAACACAAACAGTAGTGACAACAAGTGATAAGAATCATCTTAGAGGTGCATTTTGACTCTGTTGACGTTAGAATAGAGGCTAAGGAAAACATTCTTGTAAATCTCATTGGAAGTTGCTCTGTCAGTAAGAGTGATCTGTTCTCAGTATTACGCTATAACTAAATCCCAGTCACAATTATACTTAACTCTCTCAGAGAGCGAAGTCGTAAGTGATCTGACTGGCTAGTTGGTGGGCCTCAGTACCAGGCTCCATCTCTTAATGCCAAGCAAGTAAGAAAGAGCTGAGACTAAGATGGCATCCTTAAACTGTACTTCTTGAGCTCCTATTCTGTAAAACTTTCACAGACTTTCTTGTGTGTGTGTGTGTTTTAATTTGGAAGTCATTTCAAATCTGTAGAAAGCTTGTAAGAATAGTACAAAGAACACCCCAATATTCTTTATGCAGATTCACTTGTGGTTAATATTTGTTTTATCATTGAGAGCTGAGCTGCGTGAATCATGTTTCTTTACCTCCAGATCCTTCAATGTATTTTCAAAGAATAAGGATACCCTTATAACTAATCACAATACAGTTACCAACTTTACAGTTAACATTGATGTAGTATTCTTATCTAGCCTGCATTCTAATTTTTGACCTCACAGTATCTCTCATCTTGGCTGAGCTGCGTGGCTTCTGGGATCTGAATTCCCCTAACAGGAACTGAACCCGGGCCATGTCAGTGAAAGCCCCAAATCCTAACCATTAGGCAATCAGGGAACTCTTTCTCATAATGTTACTCTCAAAATATTCAGAGGGAACTGCTGGGGAGGTGGGGCCACCATGGCAAAAAGACAGATGGAGTGTCTGCTGTGGCAGAGTTGATATTTAGTGGGAAGGAGACAGACAATAAGCAAGCAAGCACACACATGAATGAGATGTCTTCACACAGTGGTCCATTCCATGCAGACTCTAAAGGAGGATGCTGTGTTGGGGCGTGGAGGAGGCATAGGGAGTTTAGGAATTCCCCTCTCCGGATTGGTTGTGTGGGTTTGAGTAACGCCTAGGTCTGTGCTGTTTCTGCCAGGCCCCTGTGCTTCTCCCTGGGGTGTTACCCTGCACCATAGTCTTCTTGCTTGGAGCTGGAAAGCCAGGTCTCTGGAAATGTTCTCAACACGGGGATCATTTACTAACTGAAACCACCCATTAGGTTTAGTTTGAAAGGGAAAGTGTCAGTTGCTCAGTCACGTCTGACTCTTTGCAATCCCATAGTTTCCTCTGTCCATGAGATTTCCCAGCCAAGAATACTGGAGTGGGTTGCCATTCCCTTCTCCAAGGGAATCTTCCCAATCCAAGGATCAAACCAGGGTCTCCCTCATTGTAGGAGATTCTTTACCATCTGAGCCACCAGGGAAGCCCAGGTTTAGTTAACCTGACTCTTTACAGAGGAAAGGTGAGGATGCAGGTGGAGATTGGAGATCATTCAGACCCAAAGAGGTAGGTGTAGGTTTCAGCCGGTCTGGCCTAGAGACGAAGGGGGAGCTTGTCACACTTAGCACGAGATTACAAAAGAATGCCCCATTTAAATGTGAACTCATCATAATGGAGAAAATCTTGGGACTCCACTCTCTTAGAGTCCTGCCTTCCAGTTCTTTGTTTCTCCTCAGTGATGAGAGTTGGCAGTTTTGTTAATTCTTTAAAAAATGTAGTTTTTAGAATAAATTTAGAAAACAAGTCAGACAAATTGAAGTGAGGGAGCAAACAAGATTCCAGTTTATTTTGTTAATGAAAGAAGATATTCTTTGTGTATATTTTGTTAAAGCATTTTATTGCTTAGCGTAATCAGACAGATCTACGAGACTTCAATGAGCTAGAAAGCTCAACGTGGAGAAATAGGTGTTGGGAATGAAAATGTAAGTCCTCATACCTTCTTGTTAATTGCCAATGACAATAAAAGAAGGCATTGGTGTGTGTCTTTAGTGCAGATGGAGTCTAAATACAGAGAACAATGAAGCAGAGAAAGATTCTCACAGGAGATAGTTATATCTGGTCAGCTGCACAAACTTTGAGAAATATCTTTACAAATAATAAAATTAGTCCCATTGGGATCTTTGGACCCAGACCCCTTCCAACTAGGTGAACCCTTATTTTTGTCAGTGATCATGGCTGTTTTTCCTTGGCTTTTTTAGTAACGTTGCACCACAAGAACTAAAAACTTAAGTGTCCTTTAGTGAGAGTGTTAGTCGCTCAGTCGTGTCCGACTCTTTGCGACACCATGAACTGTAGCCCGCCAGGTTCCCGTCCATGGAATTCTCCAGGCAAAAATACTGGAGTGGGATGCCATTCCTTTCTCCAGGGGATCTTCCTGACCCAGGAATTGAACCCAGGTCTTTGTAGACAGAGTCTTTACCGCCAGTCAGCAGGGAAGCCCTTCTTCAAACACATTAAATCTGTATCCATAAAGGACTCAGATATCCAGGTGGTTATCAGAGTCATTTTTCTATAGCAAATGGTGTTCTTATACCTCTTACAGGATATAAAATTTTAGGTAAGTTTTTCTTTCTAAATCCATTCTGAAAAATATAAATATTAGAAAACTTGGAAAATAATTGCTAATACATACGAGAGTTCAAGTCCCACACCCTCTAACTGACAATGTTTTATTTAATCCTTGTAATAATACAATAAGGAAGATGCTGTATACCCCAGGGAAGAAACCAGAGCTCAATATTTTGCTCAAAACCTCACGACTAGTAAGTAGTTGAGTGGAATTTGAATCCAGGTCTATAGATTTCAGAGCTGATGTTCTGCCCCCTGTATCTAGCTTATTCTTTCTTTTACATCTGAAATTCCATCCATCAGGAAATCCTCCTGACTTTAGTTGATCCTTTCAACACTTCCACTACCTGACCACTTCTCATGACCCACCACTGCGGCGAATCTGAGCCCTCATGACCTCTTGGCTGGGCCTTTTGCAGTGTCTTCCTGTGTGGCCTCCCCACGCTCACCCCTGCCAGCCCCACAGTCTGCTCCTGCAGGTGATCTGTTTAAAGCATAACCCAGGTCATTGTACTCCTTTGCTCAAAATTGTCCTGTGTTTTCTCATCTCTTTCAGAGTAAAATCATGAGTTCTTAGGACCTACCTTGTTCTGATTGCAAGCATTTCACGTTACCTTGCCCCCACCCCTGTTATTTCTCTGGCCTCCTTGCAGTTCCTCAAGCGCTCCAGGCACAGTCAGGACCTTTGCACTCGCTGCTCTTCCAGTCTAAGGCTCTTTATCCAGGTATCCTTTTGGCTCTCTCTCTTCCTTCATTGTAGTCTTTGTTTATATGTGATCATATCACATATATGTCACCATATCAGAGAGGGCCCGTCTTGATCACCTGCAGTAACGGCCCCCAGCACCTCCATCCTTCACTCAGGTTTATTTCCCTTCTTCCTTTTTTATCATCACTGTCAATCTTACAGACATTCTTTTACTGTCTGTTTGTATATTCTACGCACCAGGACTTCCCCCAACTAAGATGTAAGCTCAGTAAGGTCAGGGATCCTGTCTTTGTTCATAACTGAATTCCGAGTGCCTAAATCAGTGTTCTAGTAGGTGCTTAGGAAGCACTTGTTGTTGAATACATGCATTTTTGGGTGAGATTTACACTGTTTGTCCTTTGGTTCTCTGCCTTTTAATGTACAAATTCCACATATATGGAAGTAGGTCATTTGTAAGATTGTCAGCCAGCCAGTGTTGATCAAGGATCGTCTTTGTGCAGAGCACAACACTTCAACTCCTTTATTTTGTGCTTAGGTCCTTTGTTGCTAATGTTGCTGTGGGCCCTTTGCTCATTGCTGTGGAATCAGGGATCTCTGCACCATCAGAATGATTCCTTTTTCCTAACATTTTCTAGAAAGTCCAAGGATTTGTTTCTACCAATGAGATAATCAAGGGCCCTTTGGTGAAAATGCTCATCTCATGGTCTGCAAGTAAAATAACCCAATCTCAGACAGCAAAGAGTCTGCCTGCAGTGTGGGAGACCTGGGTTCGATCCCTGGGTCAGGAAGATCCCCTGGAGAAGAGAATGGCAACCCACTCCAGTATACTTTCCTGCAGAATCCCATAGACAGAGGAGCCCAGCCGGCTGCAGTCCATGGAGTTGCAAAGAGTCAGACACGACCGAGCAACTTCACTTTCCTTTCCCAAACTAGGATCTAGGTATGTGATGATTCAGATTTTTTGGAGGATAGCAGATCCTGCGATGGAGGATGAGTACATAGACTTAATGGGAGAGATTCCCTAAAGCGCCTCCTGGGAGCTGCAGCCTCTGCCTTGAGAATGTGTGCTGGCTTCCCTGGTAAACGTAATGCTCGTAAAAGGCAGGTCAGACCCCATGTTGAGAATTGCATGTTGTACAAACAGACTGGAGCCTGGTGGTCTCTAGATCCCAAAGATTTCCCAAAGCATGGCTGGGGGTTGTTGTAGCCACTTTAAATTTGAGAAGCCATGTTCAGGACACAGGTGACGACATGAACGATCACTTCCACGTGAAGTTAGAAGGTTTGGTGTTTGATTCTTGAACACTTGCCTTGCAGAGCTGGGGATCCATCTTTCTCCTATTCGATGACATTAAGTTCTAGTTAAACTTCCAGTTCTGAATTGAGGGCCCCCTAAACTGTTCCCTAAAGACCAGATACCTCAGCAAGCTACTCAGTAGGTGAGAAAAAGGATATCAAATTTATCTCCAGGGATTTTTTTTTTAATAGGCTGATGCAAGGATAAAACATCAACAGCTTTGCTTTATGGCCTAGTTAATGATTTTCAGTTTAAAGACCAGGGCATGTGCCTGCATCTGTAGCTGTCAAGGGTCAAGCTGTTTCCAGCCTGACTGTATTTATCACAGCAAATTGTTGAGCTTAAGCAACTTGTAAAATTTGTTGTGTTCTGCCTAAAATACTTCCTATGAAAGTATGGGTATCTTCTTGACCTGTTCACTATAATGTTTCCTTGCATAGACAGGAAAGACAGGAAAGGTGGATTAATGATCATTTATTAGGTTTTAGTTTAACTATTTAGATGACATTTTGACCTATAAGATATTTCCTTGTTGTTGTTCAGTCACTAAGTCATGTCCAAGTCTTTGCGACCCCGTGGACTGCAGCACACCAGGCTTCCCTGACCTTTATCCTTCACTATCTCCTGGAGTTTACTCAAACTCATGCCCATTGAGCCGGTGATGCCATCTATCCAGCTCATCCTCTGTCGTCCCTTTCTCTTCCTGCCTTCAGTCTTTCCCAGCATCAGGGTTTTTTCCCCAGTGAGTCGGCTTTTCTCATCAGATGGCCAAAGTATTGGAGCTTCAGCTTCAGCGTCAGTCCTTCCAGTGAATATTCAGGGTTGATTTCCTTTAGATATTTGCTTATACTGTCGTATGTTGTGTCCTATGTCACTCTGTTGTGTCCGATTCCTTGTGACCCATGGACTATAGCCCGCCAGGCTCCTCTGCCCATGGAATTCTCCAGGCAAGAATACTGGAGTGGATTGCCATGATCTCCTCCAGGGGATCTTCCCAACCCAGGGATCAAACCCAGGTCTCTGCATTGCAGGTGGAATCTTTACCAGCTGAGCCACCAGGGAAACTTTTACATGATTTGAAATACTGCTTTTTAAACACTAGGTGAGCTATAGCAAAAGCTATACGTTTGCTTTTGTTTAGATAGATAGATAGATAATCTTAAGTGTCAGAATATCTAAAGTTGTGGTTTAAAATCTCATATCGTGTTGTCAGCTTTCTGGTGTCATTAATTTTCTGGACTGCAGCAGTAGAAAGGGACCCCAGTAGTATATCCAGGGCTGTCCCGAGAGCTCTGTTGCTGATTCATTCAGCAGATCTTCTTGGCACTCTTAGCACATGCGCGGCAATGGCGGTGGCTAAGCATATAATGGTGAATAAGACCGTGCCATCACTTCCGCTCTAGAAATCAGTACCGTCGGTGATTGAACTTAGTCTTCTGTACTCTTTAGCCTTCCTCCTGCCACCGCTTCGTGCCTTTCTGATGTGTGGACCGTAGGGAATTGTTGCAGGTCCCTGGGAACGTCCTGCTCCTGCTGTTTCCATTACCCAAAACGTTCTTCCCTTATTTACCTGACAAACTCCCATCTCTGAATCCTTTCCATGCTCTGCTAGGCCATGTGAACTGCTTCGATTTTAAGCCTTTGTAGAAATAAATACCCTTCCCAGAGTAGAATTTGTATGTTTCTCTTGTCCCCACCTCCAGAGCCAGGACCTCCTCCAGACAAGCTGGAGGTTTAACTGAATGATGAGTTAACATTTGGCACCATCAAGTGGTTCAGCCAGGCAGTGCGACTTAATTTAAGATCAGAACAGTCTGATTTATGCTGCCCCAAGAAGAAGGCAATGGCACCCCAGTACTCTTGCCTGGAAAATCCCATGGATGGAGGAGCCTGGTAGGGTTAGGGTCGCTAAGAGTCGTGCACAACTGAGTGACTTCACTTTTGCTTTTCACTTTCATGCATTGGAGAAGGAAATGGCAACCCACTCCAGTGATCTTGCCTGGAGAATCCCAGGGACAGAGGAGCCTAGTGGGTTGCCGTCTGTGGGGTCATACAGAGTCAGACGCAACTGAAGTGACTTAGCAGCAGCTGCAGCAAGAAGGAGGGAGGCAGGGAGAATTAGAATAGAATAATGTAATTGGAATGTATCATTAGTAGACCACCTTTATACTGAGAGGCTCGAAACTTCATTCTTGATAGGCTTGTGATCTGTATATGAGAAAGGTTTTTTGTTTTTGTATTTTAATCTTTCCTTTCTTGTAACCAAGAAACCCAAAGCACAGAGGTGTGAGGCCATTTGCTTGAGGTCCTTCACTATTGAGTCAGAGTACACGTATATATTCTCTCTGCTGTTTGCTACTCAGCTTGAGGAGCAAGCTTTCTTTCCCTACCCATTGTCTTTCCCTACCCATTCCCTCGCCTCATGAGCTCTGCATTTCGTACTGTGTGTTAGCCTGAGATCGCTCTTTGGTTTGTACTGTCATATACTGGATCATTCTAGCAGCATGGTGTTAAAAATAAGGACCTATTTGACCAAAAAAAAAAAAAAATGCTTTTTAAGTGAAGAATAAGTGTAGAGTAATAATTTCAGTAAGCGTGTGTGTTAATCACAGTTGTGTCCGACTCTCAGTGACTCCGTGGGCTGTGGCCCGCCAGGCTTCTCTGTCCATGGAATTCTCCAGGCAAGAATGTTGCAGTGGGCAGCCATTCCCTTCTCCAGGGGCTCCTCCCAATCCAGGGATCAAACCTAGGCCTCCTGCACTTGGAAGCAGATTCTTTACCATCTGAGCCACCAAGGAAGCCCAATTCCAGTAAACAAACTGTCAAACACCAGAAAGTCCCCTAATCCAAGGTGGCCCCGGCATTGAAGTGCTTTGGGGAAGTTAGTTTCCCTAGTGCCAGGTCTGTGACTGCAGGGAGTAGGAAAAAGTTGGAGAGTGACTGTGGTTAGGCCCTTGGCTTCAAGGTTCCATTAGGTACGTTGCAGTTTCAGCTCATCTGTTAAGGAGGGTGACTCATACTGGGAATGACAAAAAATAACAAAACAAAAAAAGATATGGGAACTCCCCGCTCTTAGCAGGAAGAAAAGCTATAGACTGGAGCACATTTCAGTTTTCTTTCTGCCTTTAGTAATGACATTTTTGATTTTGACCACCATGTGCTGAAATAGATCCACTTCCTTAATAGAAGTTTCATTGTAATTTATACCCTATCCTTTCATACATTTCAGATAAAGAGAGTACATTCACTCCTTGGTATATAAGCATGCCCAAGTAATTTCAAAGTATAGAAGGGACCTCTTGAGTCATTGTAGTAGGGTTTCCTGGCGTTCTGTGTTGAAGCATATCTAAAATTTAGCAAGCATCAGAAAGGATTAATTCCCCTAAATAATGAATAATAGTAAATAGTTGATCCTCCTGAAAGGTAATGACCAGGTTTGCCATCCCACACTAGTGCCGTCAAGTATCTTATGAGTTACCCAAGCTGTTTCCATGATGTTATCCTGTCTCCCCCACAACAAAGAAAAAAAGAAAAACAAAGACAGATGGTGGTCCTAGCTCATCAACAGCAAAGTTTATAAAACTCAGAAGCAGAATGGTAAGAAACTAGGGGAGAAGGGGAGAAAAATGGGTAGCCCAAAGCTGAGAGTGTGAAATGTCTTTTATTTTAGATGGGCCAAAGCTGATAGAACAAGCTTAGGAACCGTCAAGTAGGGAGAAAATTAATGTTATCTCCATAGGGGCATAAAATGTCCAAAACCTCCTATGTAGTGGTTCTGTAACCATGCTGTTTAATCAGAGTAGGAAGCATCCTGTTCCAAATCTCTACTCTAGATTTGTATAACGCTTCTTTTTAAAGACCCGAAAAGGTGTGTTTTTGCTTAGTTTTTACCACTTTCTCTAGTCTCAAACTCTATTGTATTGATCGGTCAGTTCAGTTCAGTCGCTTAGTCGCACCCAACTCTTTGTGACCCCATGGACTTAGGTGCGCACGGCAATGAAGAAATTTTTCTTTTTTTTAGGGAAGGCTATTTTTTTTTTTTTAATTTGTGCTAGGTCTTCATTGCTACGGCCAGGCTTTCTCTAGTTGCAGTGACCGGGGGCTACTCTCATTGCAGCGTCCCTGCCTCTCTCTGCTGTGGCTCCTCTAGTGGAGCACAGGCTCTAGGCGCTTGGACTTCAGAAATCGCAGCCTGTGGGCTGGCAGCTGCAGCTCCCAGGCTCCGCAGTGCAGGCTCAGTAGTTACGGTTCACGGGCTTTGTTGCTTTGCCGCTTTCTGTGTCCCCTGCATTGGCAGGCGGATCCTTATCCATTGCGCCACCAGGAAAGTGATAGATTTTGTTTTGTTTTGTTTTTTAAACTTGTTTTATGCAGCCACTTCTTCTAACAAGGTAGCTTTAGATAGCTACTTCTCTTTTTCTTCTCTCTCTAAAGATACAAACTTCATGCTTTTTCAGAATGTTTCTGCCACTAAGAGCAATCAAGCATCATGGTGAATTCTGAGTTTATGGCCTTGCTAACCAATGGCATGTTTTTTCTGGGGTATATTGCCTTTCTAGAGTGTCCTGCCCTACTTTGTTGCAACCAAACTGGCTAAAATTCGAAAGCCAACTTTGGATAAGCCCTCTCCGGAGACGTTTGTGAAGTCTGCCATTAAAACCATCGGCGTGCAATCTCGGACCAATGGATACTTCATCCATTCTCTTATGGTATGTCAATTTCTGAGGCCCAAATTAGTACTTTGGTTTGGGGTTTCCTTTCCCTTTGAGTCACAAAATTAGTATGTGATACATTAGCATATATACATTGTCTAGACTTACTAGCAAGACCTCCGTGTTTTCCACCATACATCCAAGAACTCTTAAATCTATCTATAAATAAAACAGTAATATAGTAAAACATGAGATCCTATGTGTCAAATGAATTCAGATTGCAGGCCTTAATTGCGTTCTCTCTCCATTCTTTCCCTAGGCCTCAGTAGTCTCGATCCTGCCTTTCTGGTTGTATATGAAAGTGAGCATGAATATGAACAAATCCATCCGGGCTCACTATTTAAAAAAATGAAGAAGAACTGAGCACTGGTAACACCTTCGAGCAACTCGGCAGATGCGCCAGGCTAAGCGTGTTTGCTGCAAGGCACCCACCATTTCCACATCTTCAGCTGTCATGCTTATTAACAGTTACTGATGAAGCTAAATGTTGTCATAATTAGGAGGAGAACAGAGGTTGCTTTCAGGAGTTCCTGACATATGTTCTGGATGCCACCAGGAGTTATTTTGAAGTTTAACATAAATGCTCATATCAAATGGATATAGAACTAACATTAGCAAGAACTGCTTACTATTAATAGAAGGAACATGATTATAGCAAATCAGTGAATGATAGAGTCAGACATAAGGCTGAACAGTTTCATCTGGTTGAAAATGCCAGTGATGATGATTCTTGCATTTGCACTGCAGTGTACTGTTAAAAAGTAATGGCCAGCTTCTTTTTTTTTTTTTGGTTTTGTTTTTAACTTTTTAAGGGAGTAGGGATTCATTGATATGGGAAGACACACTGCAATCTGCAGAGTACGCTGTAAGGTTTTCTGAAAGTATGTTTGTACGTTTATATAGAACTTTCCTTTTGCAAGGGTAGCTAACAACGTAAAAATAATGGAGTTATTTTTGACACATGATGCCCACTAAAATACACTTTCCTCTAATACAGATGTCTTCTCAGTTTAAATGCATGTAAACACTGAATGCTCTGTGATATGATTTCTGAAGGTAAACAGGCCAAAATGTACACTGATGGGCTGCCCTTCCAGTGCCACTAAATCCCCGACCCAGGAAGGCAGCCTTCCTGGACCCCAGGTTCTTTGTTTCTGTACCGCACCAATACTGCTCACGTGGGTGACACCAGGCCACTCCTAGGAGAGTGATGATATGAGGGAAGTGGTCTTGCACTTTTAAATAGGTACCCTATAGGTACTGGTACAATTAGTTTTAATGAAAGATGATATAACCGTGATGTTGATTGAAAATGTATTTCTTGGGTGCTTGAAATTAAGGCCATTTTTGCACTGGTTTAATTAAATTAAGACTTTTATCCTGCTATGTACCTAACTTGTTTGGGGAACTTGCTAAGAAATTAATTCAGTGTTGTGGACTATGCAAGAAGGCGGATCTTTACCTAGGCTGTGGTTCCCAGATTCTGAGTTTTAAGCACCAGGAAATTTGCAAAACAAAACAAAACAAACAGGCATTTTAATTGGCATATTTAAAAGTGTTTCTAGCTTTTAAACTTGCCAGCCTAAGACATTAGGGGGTGGGGGGAGGAACAGAAAAACCCAAATCACCATCTGCCATTGGCATTATTCTATAAAAGTAAAGAAACGTTAGTACCCTTAAAATAGGAAGAACATAATCTCAGAATAAAAAATAGTCATTTAAATTGAATAAATTTATCTTTACAAAAAACACTTTGCCTTTCTTTTACTTTGCCACCTCGTCAAAACTTTCAGATTAAAGAAGATGAAAGGAACATGCAAAAGACATGATCTTGGGTTGGATCCTGGTTGTGAAAATTTTTTTTTCTTCTACAAAGGACAATTTTGAGACAATTTGTGAGATTTGGGTAGTCTGCAGATTAGATAATAGCATTATATCAATGTTAATTTCCTGAGTTTGATCAATGTACTATGATTACTTAAGAAAAAGTTCTTGTTTTTTAGGAAATACACACTAGAGCATTTATGGATAATGGGACATTATATATGCAACTGAATCGAAAAAAATTCAGAAAAAATATGTATACAGAAAATGATAAAGCAAATGTGTTAGTACGTTAACATTTGGAGAATCTAAGCAAAAGACATGGAAATTCTTTGTGCTATTTTGCAAATTTTCTGTAAATGTAAAGTTATTTCAAAATAAAAAGTTAAATCTTTTGTGGTTGATTTCTAAATAATTGCACTGTAATCAAAGAACATGTGAATATGATATAGTTTTAACCTTTCTCCACTTCAGTTTTATGTTCTAAAAAATGGGAATAATAATAGTGCCTATCTCATAGATTGTTTTGAGCACAAATTAATATTTTAAAGTGCTCCGAACCAGCCTAGCATAAGAATCCAGCCTGTATAGCCTCAACATGTCCAACTCACTGTGACCCCATGGACTGCAGCATGCCAGGCTCCTCTCTCTTCCACTACTCCCGGAGTTTGCTCAAATCATGTCCATTGAGCTGGTGATGCTGTCTAACCATCCCATCTTCTGCTGCCCCCTTCTCCTTTTGCCTTCAATCTTTCCCAGCATCAGGGTTTTTTTCTAGTGAGTCTGCTCTTCCCACCAGGTGGCTAAAGTATTGGAGCTTCAGCTTTAGCATCAGTCCTTCCAATGAATATTCAGGGGTGATTTCCTTTAGTACTGACTGGTTTGATCTCCTTGCTGTCCAAGGGAATCTTAAGAGTCATCTGCAGCACAATTCAAAAGCATCGATTCTTCGGCACTCATCCTTCTTTGTTTGTGGTCCAGCTCTCACATCTGGAGTCAGGCAGGACTGAACAAGTAACACTTTTTGATTACATAGACCTTTGTTGGCAAAGTGATGTCTCTGCTTTTTAATATGCTGTCTAGGTTTGTCTTCCAAGGTGCGAGTATATGATAAAGATGGTACCCAAAGATATCAGGTCTTAATCCCTGTATCTGTAAGTGTTACCTTATATGGAAAGGGGGCAAGTATGTTAGTGATCTTGAGATGAGATTTTCTTAGGATATCCAGACGGACCCTAAATGGAATCACAATATTCTTAATAAGAGAGAAGCAGAGAAAGATTACTGAAGTAATCTTACTGATGGCAGCCCACTCTAGTATTCTTGCCTGGAAAATTCCATGGACAGACGAGCCTGGCAGGCTACAATCCATGGGGTCACAGAGGTGGACACACTGAGCACACGCACAACCAGAAGAGGAAAAAGCAGTGTGGCCACGAGCACAGAGATTAGAACAATGCAGCCACAAGCCAAGGAGTCCCATCGGCCGCCCAGTGTTCTTAGGAGCCGGGAATGGATCCTCCCCGAGTTCTGGAAGATGCAGGGCCCAGTCTTCGGATTAGTAACTGAATTTGGACTTCTGCCCTCCTGAACTGTGAGAGGATAGTCTTAGTTTAAGCAAAGGGACTTTGCTTAACTGTGAGAGGATAGACTTAGTTTAAGTCTTAGTTTGACAAACTGAGTTTGTTTACCACGACTGTAGGAAACTAATCCCTAACAAATGTAAACTTATTACCTAGTCGCAGAAGTTTTTGAGACTTAAGTCTAGGTATAGCCAATACTTTAAATGTGCCAAGTATGCTTAAGAAGAATGTCTATTTTCTAATTTTATTTTTCAGTATATGTTCGTTAGGTTGTTTGTTAATTGTATTCAAATCTTCCATCTCTTTACTAACTTTTATCTGCCTGATCTGTCAGTAATTGAGGGAAGTGTTTTGAATTCTCTCACTGTAATGAATTTGTCAAATTTCCCTGTTTTATCCATTTTCATTTGCTACATTTTGAGGCTATCTTTTTAGATGAATAAATTTTAGAATTTTGACTTTCTGGTGAGTCGAACTTTTTTTGTCATGTATTGACATCCTTATTGCTAACGCTTTTGCCTTAAAATCTCTTTTCTGTGATATCAAATTAGGTACCTCTATCTTTCTACATATTTATGTTTTGTAAGCAAAATAAATTAAAAGATGCTTACTGCTTGGAAGAAAAGTTATGACCAACCTAGATAGCATATTCAAAAGCAGAGACATTACTTTGCCAACCAAGGTCCGTCTAGTAAAGGCTATGGTTTTTCCTGTGGTCATGTGTGGATGTGAGAGTTGGACTGTGAAGAAGGCTGAGCGCCAAAGAATTGATGCTTTTGAACTGTGGTGTTGGAGAAGACTCTTGAGAGTCCCTTGGACTGCAAGGAGATCCAACCAGTCCATTCTAAAGGAGATCAGCCCTGGGATTTCTTTGGAAGGAATAATGCTAAAGCTGAAACTCCAGTACTTTGGCCACCTCATGCGAAGAGTTGACTCATTGGAAAAGACTGATGCTGGGAGGGATTGGGGGCAGGAGGAAAAGGGGAAGACAGAGGATGAGATGGCTGGATAGTATCACCGACTCGGACGTGAGTCTCAGTGAACTCCAGGAGTTGGTGATGGACAGGGAGGCCTGGCATGCTGCGATTCATGGGGTCGCAGAGTCAGACACAACTGAGCGACTGAACAGAAGCAAAATAAACCTGGGTTGGTGGGGGATGGTTGTCTTTTAATTTGGTGGTCTCTGCTTTTTACAGGCAAGTTTATTTCATGTATAACTTACGATTCTTAAAACATGAAGATTTCTTTCTATGATGTTATTTTGTTCTCTTTGTTTTTTTTAATGCTTTTTTTTCTCAGTTTTTGATTGGCTAATTTTTTTTTTTTTTTTTACTCCATTTTTCCTCCTGTACTAGTTTGGAAGTTTTACATTCTTTATCTTCATTGTCTTTACTCCTGAACATTTTCAGTGCATGCACAATACAATTTAAAGTTATCTAGAGGGATTTCCCTGGTGGCCCAGTGGCTGAGACTCAACTCTTTCACTGCAGGGAGTGTGGGTTCCATCCCTGGTCTGAGAATTAGATCCCACATGTTACCCAGTACAGCCAAAATTATATGTATTATTATACATATATGTGTATATGGCCCCTCTAATTAACATCCTGCATCAGTGTGGTTCGTTTTTTGCAACTAATGAACCAATATTGTTACATTTGATTATCAACTGAAGTCCACAATTTACATTAGGGTTTCCTGGACCTTTTAACAGTGTGTGTGATGTGACTGTCACTACAGGATCATAACAGTTTCACTGCCCGAAAAACCCCACGTTCCACTTATTTATTCCTCCCTTTTCCTCCACCTCCAGACGCCTGCATCCATGATCTTTGTCTCAATAGTTTTGCCTTTTCCAAAATTCTATAGTTCAAATCACTATAGAACACAGACTGTTTTTTTTTTTCACTTCACTTGCATTTAAGTTTCCTCTATGACTTTTCAAGGCTTAATAGCTCTATTCTTTTTGTACAGATGTACCACAGTTTGCTTATCCATTTACCTGTTGAAGGGCATATTGGTTGCTTCTGCTTTGGACAATTATGAATAAAACTGCTATAACCATTTGTGTGTAGGGTTTATGTGGACGCAAGTTTTTAACTCATTTGGGGTAAATACCGTGGAGCAGGATTACTGGATTATATAGTAAGAGTGTTCAGGTTCCTGCTCCTTCTATCAACTATCTTTTAAGTTCACTAATCCTACCATATTGAAGGTACTTTCTGCTGTTAAATCCTTGTAATATCAGGTATTAATACATCTCACCTCTGGAATGTTCATTTGATTCTTTAATTTCTAGTCATCTATTTACTCTCTTTTTCATGTTTTGCCCACTTCCTCTATTTTTATAAATATTCTAATTGTTTTAAAATCCTTGTCTGCTTACTCCTATATTTGGATCATCTGTGGATCTACTTATTTTTTTCTTTTGAGAAGAGGTCACATTTTTCTGCCTCCTCGCATGTCCCACAGTTTTTAAATACTGCATGCCAGAGATTCTATATAAAAGAACCAGACTGAAGTCAACGCTGTCTTTCTTTAGGCAGCCTTTGCCTCCTGCCTAGTAGGTAGGATGGAGACCAACCACTTTGACCCAAGTAGGCCCTGAGCTGAGCCAGGTTAGGTTGCCACTTTGATTACATTCATTGCCACTGTCATTTGGCATGTCAGCAGAATGAAACCTGTTACGTGTTTCTTGTGGGCTCATCTTTCTGAAAATCTAGATTTTCAAGCAAAGTAAGACCATGCGAGGTTCCGCCTTGTCTTTTCATCCCAGACCCCTACCCTTCTGTGCGGCCGTAGTGCTCAGCAGATGCCCTGTTGGGGGAGCTGGTCATCATCTGAGAGTGCTTCTCGATCCAGTCATGCCATCCCGGTGGCTGTCAAAGATCTGCTGGAGTCTCTGCCCTTGTAGAGATGCCTCTGTCTTTGGCAACTCCAGTCATCAGTTGTTACACTTGGAAAATGCCCCAGGGAAGAACACAGCCAGCTCACCTAGTGAGGGCTCTTTCTTCAGAATTTTAGTTAAGCTAGTCCTCATTGCATCCAAATATCTCCAGTGTCTTCAAAGAAAAGTTATTTATAATTGTTTTTTTTTTTTTCCTGCTCTAATAGTGACTGCTTGCTACTACCATGTCCCACTGAACAATAGGGACTTCACTGAGTTTTTAATTTTATTTGTTGCATTTAGTTCTTTTGAAGAAAAAAAAGCTTGAATTTTTTTATTGTTTCAACTATACTTATGCCTTTGTTTTATTTATTTCAACATATTAAACACCATTATGTTGTGTTTCTTATAGTTCCAATAATCCAGTATTTTTTGTAGATGTTTCTATTGTTTCTGCTGCCTTTTGCTAATGGTACTTCATTTCCCCATATCTTTTATGATTCGTGTGAGTTTTTCATTAGACCTATATTGAAATTATTCAAAATCTTATTGAGTGTAAATTTTCCTGGCAATTTATGTTTGTTTTCATCAGGTATGGGAGCATTACCGATTTTCACCTGCTTTATATTGAAATTCTCAGGTTTGCAGCTGTTGGGTCTCTGTTGTTCTTGGGTGTTGGGGAGGGGATGGAAATTGTACAAATGGTATTAATTCGTCCTTATAGAAAGAAAAGAAAACGAAGTCACTCAGCCGTGTCCAGCTCTTTGCGACCCCATGGACTGTAGCCTACCAGGCTCCTCTGTCCATCCGTGGATTTTCTGGACAAGAGTCCTGGAGTGGGTTGCCAATTAAACCCATGGAAAAGTAGGCTAGTGGCCGTGAGTTCTCAGGGAAGAGTTCTTCCTACCCTTAGTTAATGCCAAGACAAAAAAGTTTTCTTGCTGTTGGCCTCTGTGAGATTTCTGCACCCCTTTCTGGTATTGACTCCTTCCTGGGTCCCAGCTTTACACGGGTCTCTGCTATAACTCTCCTTCCTGCCCTTGGTCTCCATCCTGTCCCAACCCATCTACCCCCTTCCCCAGAAATATGCAAGCAGTTGGCCACCTATTAGTGTGTATGTCCCAGCTTACTCATCTCTCTGCACTCAGATTCCCACATTATTCCTGGTCTCAGCTGCTGCTGCTGCTAAGTTGCTTCAGTCATGTCCGACTCTGTGCAACCCCATAGATGGCAGCCCACCAGGCTCCCCCATACCAGGGATTCTCCAGGCAAGAACATGAGTGGGTGGCCATTTCCTTCTCCAATGCATGAAAGGAAGAGTGAAAATGAAATCGCTCAGTCGTGTCCAACTCTTAGCTACCCCATGGACTGCAGCCTACCAGGCTCCTCCATCCATGGGATTTTCCAGGTGAGAGTACTGGAGTGGGTTGCCATTGCCTTCTCCACCTGGTCTCAGAACAAATCTCTTTTTGCACAGGCTAATTCCTTTATTGAAAAGCATTTTATCCTTTATTAGTGTTTTATAGCAGATATCCCTCAGGATCTCCAACCTAATTTCTAAAAACAGAATCTCTACGTACTTCTACCACATGGAGCCAGATTCTCCTACCTAACGTTCTACCGACCGGCTCATCTCCCCCTGGAGCCACTGCTCTGCCCCTGAGAGGACAGTGGGGCAAGACCTGGAAGAATCCTTGCAGACTTATACCTTACAAATGTAGTTTCTGCCCAGCAAGTAGTACTAGAAGGATGAAAAAATATAAGGCCACTTTTGACACACCCCATGTTGATAGCTTACTATACTTTTGTCATTCATGCATCCACTGTGGTGCAGATGCTGGCTGCATTTGACAACTGGACAAACCTATCGTGAGTGGCAAGCACTACACAACCTTTGGGACAGTTATAAGTGGAGCCTTGGGTGAACACTCTATTTAAAGCTCTGGTTCTTTCCAAGCAAAAGACCTAGGCAGATCAATTTAACTTCTGTGCTTCTCTGCATAATGGATTTGCTTCCACAAAGTGGATAATTTATTTCTAAAGCATTAAGGGACTCAGTCCACTAATCATTAACTTAATAATTTCAGGTACTTTTAATTTATTCAGTAATAAGCTTTTATTGACTATTTTCTGACCAGAATCCTAATCACTTGAAAGAAAACAATCTCTGCTCTGGGACATACCTTGAAACAAAAGGGCCAATATTCTGGTTTCTCTTTCAATTGCATAAATCTTACAACTTCTTAAAACATGTGGACTTGACAACCAATGCAAAGTTTTCTATGAGATGGAAAGTAAGGGAGGAAGGGCCCTTGAACATTTAATGTTAACCATATACTTCATACCATATATCAATTAATGTTCAGAGTTTATCATGCCTCTCAAGGCCTGTACAATCTGACTCCTTTCTGTGCTGTGCTTAGTAGCTCAGTCGTGTCCATCTCTTTGTGACCCCGTGGACTGTAGCCTGCCAGGCTCCTCTGTCCATGGGGATTCTCCAGGCAAGAATACTGAAGTGGGTTGCCATGCCCTCCTCCAGGGGATCTTCCAAACCCAGGGATTGAACCCAGGTCTCCTGCATTGCAGGTGGATTCTTTACCATTGAAGCCACTACCTCATCTCAAAAAACTGCTTCCCTCACCCTCTATTCCTGCAGCAACTTTCTGTTTCTCCAATATTCCCCATCAGGGAATGTGGTAGAATGGTTGCAAAAAAGGCTTCAACACTATTCCTCCCATTCTCCATACCCTTTGGGATGTGACTTTACAACTCTAATCAGGTAAAGTCTATTTCCCCACTCTTTGAACCTGGGCTAACTTGCTTTAGCCAATAAATGAAGAAGCGGTTCTGTGCCACTTCCAAGCCTGGGACTGGAGAGGTCTTGTGTGTGTTTCATACTGTTCATGGGGTTCTCAAGGCAAGAATACTGAAGTGGTTTGCCATTCCCTTCTCCAGTGGACCACATTCTGTCAGACCTCTCCACCATGACCCGTCTGTCTTGAGTGGCCCCACATGGCATGGCTTACTTTCACTGAGTTAGACAAGGCTGTGGACTGTGTGATTAGATTGACTAGTTTTCTGTGATTATGGTTTCAGTGTGTCTGCCCTCTGATGCCCTCTCGCAACACCTACCATCTTACTTGGGTTTCTCTTACCTTGGACGTGGGGAATCTCTTCATAGCTGCTTCAGCAAAGCGCAGCTGCTGCTGCTTACATTAGATGAGGGGTATCTCCTCACTGCCACCCCTCCTGACCTACTATATGCTACTGGAGATCAGTGGAGAAATAACTTCAGAAGGAATAAAGGGATAGAGCCAAAGTAAAAACAAGACCCATTTGTGGATGTGACTGGTGATAGAAGCAAGGTCCGATGATGCAAAGAGCAATATTGCATAGGAACCTGGAATGTTAGGTCCATGAATTAAGGCAAATTGGAAGTGGTCAAACAGGAGATGGCAAGAGTGAATGTCGACATTCTAGGAATCAGCGAACTAAAATGGACTGGAATGGGTGAATTTAACTCAGATGACCATTATATCTACTA
>SJYC01048370.1:0-29989 GCA_006408675.1 Madoqua kirkii | reverse complement strand
GTGATCAAGCCTCGTCTCTGGCCCTGGATTGAATTCTTCTCCTCCAGGGGCCAAGAATCTTTGCGTGATTCAACAACCTTTCACTTTGCTGCTCCTGCACTTTCCTTAGTTGTGGCGAGCGGAGTCTACTCCTCATTGTGGGGGTCAGACTTCCCACTGCAGCGGCTTCTCTTGTGGAGCTTGGACTTAAGTAGTTGTGGCCCGTGGGCCTTAGAGTGTGGGCTCAGTAGTTGTGGTCACGGACTCTGTTGCTCTGAGGCATGTAGGAGCTTCCATGATCAGGGATGGACTCACTGTCCCCTGCACTGGCAGGCAGATTCTCAATTACTGGACCATCAGGGAAGTCCCAATCCTTTGATTTTTACTATGAAAGATGTACCTCTTTCTCACCTCCTATCACTCCCACCACCCATATAGACTTCCTCTCTCTCCATTCTCCCAAAATAGTGAATCATAATTTTGGTGAGATCAATGATTGATATTTATATTATTGAACAACTTTGTTTTTCCAGAAGCCAATTATTTTTTTTATTTGTTTTGTTTTCTATGTATTTGTTGTACCTCAATCTCTAAACTTTACTCCTTTGATGTCAATCTCATCTCAATTATGGTAAGACACATATCTTATTCTATCTGTGCCATCCTCTGGAACCTGCCTCCAGGGGCCCCTTGCTTGTTCCATTCAGGATTGGCTGAACCCTACGACTGTCATACTGCTGCCTACTAATTCTCTCTTTGCTTCTCCCTTGGGTTGGAATTTCTGTTTTCTGGATTCTATGTCATTCTTTTCCTCTTCTTGGTCTACTTTCTTGCTGTAATGTCAGTTTAACATTCCAAACATTTACTTATTCAGCAAACTTTTCTTTTTTTTAGCAATACCATCTGGCATGCGGGATCTTAATATCCTGACCAGGGATTGAACCTGTGCCTTCTGCACTGGGAGCATGCAGTCTTACACTGCACCACCAGGAAAGTCAGCAAACATTATTGAGCTTGTGTCAGGCACAGTGCTAGGCTCTAGGATACAGAAGAGGAATAGAAAACATCACTGCTTCTAGGCTGATGATGTCCAGTTCTATAACAACACAATGGCCAGTGTGATATGAGTTCAGGACAGGTACCTGGTTAAGACTCTGCGCTTCCACCGCAGGGAGTGCGGGTTCCATTCCTGGCCAGGAAACTATGAGTATTAATCACTGAACTGCTGTGGAATTCCTCATCATTTTGTTTAGGCATATTAGTGGCTTGTTTTATTCTGTGGACCATACTTTTAGGTAAGCTAAGGTCTTGACCCCCTAGAAATTCATTTATTCATTTAACAAATATTTGTTGAGATGCACTCTTCTAGGTGCTGGAAATACAGCATGAATCAAAAAAGAATTACTCCCTTATAGGAACTGACATGAGAGTGTCATAAATAAATTTTTTTAAAAAGTCAAGTTGAGATAAATCCTATGGGAGAAGGAAAACAAGGAAGGCCCAGGAGAAGAGAAAAGAGAGGTACTATGGTTTTATAGGATGGTCAGGGGAGGCATTTCTGATACGGGGAAATTTGAGCTACAACAGAAGAAAGGGAGGGAGATGTGTAGGCAGAGGGAAAAGGTATTAATGACTCCAATAACCACACTGGTGTGATCATTCACCTAGAGCCAGACATCCTGGAGTGCAAAGTCAAGTGGGCTTTAGGAATCATCACTGCAAACAAAGCTAGTGGACATGATGGAATTCCAAATGAGCTATTTAAAATCCTAAAAGATGATGCTGTGAAAGAGCTGCATTCAATACGCCAACAAATTTGGAAAACTCAGCAGTTGCCACAGGACTGGAAAAGCTCATTCTCAAAGAAGGGCAATGCCAAAGAATCTTCAAACTACCACACAATTGCATTCATTTCATATGCTAGCAAGATCATGCTCAAAATCCTTCAAGCTAGGCTTCAACAGTATGTGAACCAAGAACTTTCAGATGTTCAAGTTGGATTTAGAAAAGGCAGAGGAACAAGAGATCAAATTGCCAACATTCATTGGATCACAGAAAAAGCAACAGAATTCCATAAAAACATCTACTTCTGCTTATTGACTTCACAAAGTTTTGACTATATGGATCACAACAAACTGTAGAAAATTCTTAAAGGATGGGACCACCTTACCTGTCTCCTGTGAAACCTGTAGGCAGGTCAAGAAGCAACAGTTAGAACTGGACATGGAACAATGTACTAGTTCAAAATTGGGAAAGGAGTACATCAAAGCTGTGTATTGTCACCCTGCTTATATAACTTATATGCAGAGTACATCATGCAAAATGCCAGTCTGGATGAATCACAAGCTGGAATCAAGATTGCTGGGAGAAATATCAGTAACCTCAGATATGCAGTGATACCACCTTTATGGCAGAAAGCAAAGAGTAACTAAACAGCCTCTTGAAGAAGATGAAAGAGGAGAGTGAAAAAGCTAGCCTAAACTCAACAGTCAAAAACTTAAGATCATGGCATCTGGTCCCATCACTTCATGGCAAATAGATGGGGAAACAATGGAAATAGTGACAGATTTTATTTTCTTGGGCTCCAAAACCACTACAGATGGTGACTGCAGCCATGAAATTAAATGACACTTGCTCCTTGGAAGAGAAGCTATGACAAACCTAGACAGTTTATTAAAAAGCAGAGACATTACTTTGCTGACAAAGGTCCAGATAGCCAAAGCCATGGTTTCTCCAGTAGTCATGTATGGATGTGAGAGGTGAAGTGAAGTGAAGTCGCTCAGTCATGTCCGACTATTTGCAACCCCATGGACTGTAGCCCACCAGGCTCCTCTGTCCATGGGATTTTCCAGGCAATAGTACTGGAGTGGACTGTCATTTCCTTCTCCAATGGATGTGAGAGTTGGACTATAAAGAAGGCTGAGAGCTGAAGAACTGATGCTTTTGAACTGTGGTACTGGAGAAGACTCTTGAGAGTCCCTTGGACTGCAAGGAGATCAAACCAGTCAATTATAAAGGAACTTAGTCTTGAATATTCATTGGAAGGACTGTTGCTGAAGCTCCAAAACTTTGGCCACCTGATGTAAAGGGCCAACTCATTGGAAAAGACACTGATGCTGGGAAAGATTGAAGGCAGGAGGAGAAGGGGATGACAGAAGACGAGATGGTTGGATGGTATCACTGACTCAATGGACATGAGTTGGAGCAAGCTCCAAGAGATTGTGAAGGACAGGGAAACCTGGCATACTGCAGTCCATGGGGTCTGCAAAGAGTTGGACATGACTGAGTGGCTGAACAACAACAAGGCAGAGGGAAAGGGAAGTGCAAAGTGCCCCGTTGGAGTAGGAAGCCAGTGGGGTTGGGGAAGAGTGAGTCAGGGGAAAGCAGTGAGACCAGCAGAGGCCTTGGAGGCCACAGCAAGCAATTCAGTTTCTCTTCCTAAGACACTGGAGATGGGAAGATATTGGAGGATTTTTGACATGATTCCCAGAAGACATGCAGGTTTCACGGGCCATTTATTGCCCACATCTGGCTTCACTCTCATAGCCAAACTCATGAGAACCGTCAACATACTCTGTCACCACTTTCTCACCTCATTCCTTCAAGCCAGACCATTTGGGCTCTGGATGCCATCACTTCTGTGCAAAAGTTCTTATCAAGATCATTAGGGACTATAGCTCGTCAAAGTTTGTAACAATGCTCAGTCCTCCTACTTCCCAACCTCACAGCAGCAACTGACATGGTTGCAGCACTGCTCCACGATTCAGCAATCTCTAACCCTAGCCTGGTTTTCTTCCTCCTTCACAGACTTCTTCTCCATATCTGTCAAAGTTCTGCAAATAGTAGGGCATCAGAACTCTTACCTCTGACCTCTGCTGTACTCTTCCCCTGGGCTTTGGGTCCACGTTTTTCAACACTGTCGATATGCTGATGACTTCTGAGTTTATATCTCTAGCTCCAAATTTGTAATTCCAAATGCCTAGTCCACGCGTCCACTTGGAGTTCTAATAGGCATCTTCTCCACAAGTTCTTCCTCACAGAAATGGCATCACCTGTTCAGGACAAAGTCCCAGGAAGCATCCTTGGTTCTTATCTTTATTCCAGTTGGTTCCGCCTCCAAACGAAACCCTGAATCTGACACTTCTCAGCAGGCCCCTGTTACCCACTAATTCCAGCTGTCATCATCTCTTGCCCAGATTACTGCACAAGCTGCCTGATTTCTCTCCCTGCCTCTTACCTATCCCCTTCATTCTTCATCCTTTATCTTAAAAGATAAGTCAGTTAGGGCCATGACCTTGCCTAAAATCCTCTACTGCAATCAGAATAAATCCAAATCCCTTATCAGGGGCCTACATCACCACCTGTGTTCAAGGCCTTGTGCTTCCAACTCCCTCTCTGGCCCCCTCCCTCACCTAGGGCCCCGCTGAGCACACTGAGTTGGCTCCAGTCTCTAGGTCTCTGCACTTGCTTTTCCTTGAGCCTGGAATATTTGTCCTCACAGTCTTCACTAGGCTTCTTTCTCGTCCTTCAGCTTTCAGCTTAAATGTCACCTCGGTGAGGCCTTTCCTGATTTCCCAAAGTCTTCCCCTACCCCCACCAGTCTCTAGCACTTTCAGAAATTACTGTGTTCATCTGTTGCGGAGTTCCATGTGTAACCTCACCCCCAACACGTACGCCAGAAAGCTTCTAGAGAGCGGGCACCTCCTTTGTTTTCAGCCCCACACACTGCCTGGTAGAGAGCAGATGCTGAAGAAACAGGATGACTGACAGCCCACGAGACTATCCAGGGCTCTTACGAGGTCCTTGTCTGCTGCAGGGAGAGGTGGCTTCTTCAACCGCTTGCTCTCATTCTAGGCAGAGCGAGGAGTCGGGACTAGCTACCACCCTCCTTCTGTCTTCCCCTCCCCACTTCCTCTCCGCCCGCCACGCGCCCTTTCTTGCCCCGCCCCCGCCGCTTCCTGCTCATTCTTCCTCCCCGCCACCTCCCCTGTCCCCGCTTCATCCCGCCCTGTCGCGTGGGAGCCGTCCTGGTCGCGCGGATGCTGGAGCGCAGGGACCCGACGGCCGGCCGCGGAGGCATGATGGCGCTCAAGGCGCTGCGTTTGGTTTTGTTCCTGGTCTGGTGGGACTCGGCCGGTAACGCTCACCAGTCTCTCTGGTCCCCGGAGGACCAGCCAAGGAATTACCCAGAGAGGGGTCTTGCCCGCTACTATCCCTCCCCGAGGCCTGGGGGTCCTTTGTGTCCCTCCACGCACCCGTTACTGGCGGTTCCGGCCCGCCCCGCAGTTGCCTAGGGACACGAACTTGGGGGTGTCCGGGGTTGAGGGGTGGCATTGTGGAGCCAGCAACCGTCTTTAGTTCCTGCCCGGGCTGCGCTTTCTCCCTTAAAGTGGATTTTCTGGAATCCAAGGTTAGGAGTCAGGTTTTTATGTAGCCGGGGCCTTCCTTGCAGAACCTCAGCAGCAGATGTACAGGTATCAGAAATTGTGAATGCCAAGTGCGCCAAGCACCATGGAGCTCATGAGAAAGCGGCTTTAGTCCAGCCAGACTTGATGTCTATTTAAAGTGGAGTTCAAGTGATAACACCCAATGTCAAATTTTGTACTTACTATCTTGACCACAGAGGAAAACAGCGTCGTGAACTATTGAGTTACTTCTCTAACCTTTATTCGGTAGCTCCAAAGTTTCCCAAGCAATCCTATTAGGGTGGTCAGATACAGAACCGGTTCCAAGTGTTTTCTGTGTGCCTGCTAGGAGAGGTGCCAGAACACAGTTGAATCGACTATTTAGGAAGGAGTCAAAGAAGCTAGACATGTGAGGGAGAGGGAGACATGTAGCCTGTCTAAATCACAAGCTGAATTAAAAAAAAAAAAAAGTCCTTATAAATAAGCACTAACCTTAATCACGTCCTTTAAAATGTCTGTTTCCTTTTTGTAGCCTCTTCCAATGCTCAGTTTGGTCAGTCTTCAGAATACAGTACAGTAAGTAGGAAACCACTTGTATTGTTTCTGCTAATACAGGGAAGCTCACAGTGGTTTGGATGGGGGCTGGTTTTCAGGTCTGCCACTTTCGAGACAGTTGACTGCTTCTTTAGAAACCAGATTCTCAGGCAGGCTTTTTGATACAGATCACAGTATAAATTTTGGTTAAAAATTACTCAGGCCTTGAAGGCCTCAGGGCTTTGTTTCCTTTTAATATCTCCTTTGATGATTTAGAAGGTCCTATGCCCTGTAGTTACATGTTGTACTAGATATTTTATGTATGTTCTCAGATTAAGTTGTGGAAGCAAACAAAGGCCAACCAGATAAAAGCAAGCAAAAACTAGTTACTCACTCCTTAATGCAGCAAGTGAGTCAGCCATGTCACTTGTGTTTTCGCTGAGACTCAAAGGCAAAGGAGTGGGACAGCTTTGTAACGGGGAAAAGGGAAGGCATCAGGTGTGCCCTGATTGAGGCTGTTGGCATGGGGAGGCTGGAGGTGGGAACTAAAGGCAGGTGTCCTATGTGAATGGTTAGGAGGGCATATTTGGATCAGCCACTCTCTATTTAAGCAACTCACAAATGACTCTCTGCTTTCTCTCTAACCATTCCCCAGTAGGTCAATTACTCACTGGTTAGAGACAGACCACCCTCTTATTTAACTACTCTCCTATAAATCATAGAGTTTGTTTCCCTTGAGTGGAGCTGTATTCTTACCAAGACTCAAGTATCTGTGTTCAGAAGCCTATTATGCCAGCCACAGTCTTAATTTATAAAAAATGTAGAAACAGCATGAACATGAGGGTAAAGAAATGAAAATGTTTATATGGAAACTGTGTCAGATGCTTTTGAAAAACTTACTAAAAGACAAATTCTAAAAAATTGAATTAGGTGTAGTAAAACAACAGTAAATGATTGGGGAATTATTTTTTAACTGCATATTACCTTGCTGTGCCAA
The DNA here is from genome assembly GCA_006408675.1 of Madoqua kirkii. Lineage (NCBI taxonomy): Eukaryota > Metazoa > Chordata > Mammalia > Artiodactyla > Bovidae > Madoqua > Madoqua kirkii. The sequence continues at coordinate 23,074 of SJYC01048370.1, read as the reverse complement.
TGTCTTTAAATTCTCACCATATTTTAAAAAGTGGGCAGGTTTACCCCTTAGGAGACAGACTGTCATTTTGATTGTCGTGACCAGGAAGTTGTAACTAGAATCTAATGGAGAGAGAACAGTGATGTTACTAAACACCCTACCACGCACGAGACAGCCTCACACAACAAATAATTAGCTGGTCCAAAATATGAATGCAGTTGAGAAATCCCATTTAAAACAAAGAAGAAATCATGGGTGATTTATTATGGGTATGATTTTTGCAGTGACAGCACACAGAACTCTGATTAGTTGAAACATTTCATAGGAAAGGTCTTATATCTTGTGTCAGGATTCGATTCAGCTGCAGATAACAAGGACTCAAAATAACAGCTCACAAAACTGCCCTCTTAGGATGTGGACTTTGTCATCCTGGTCTGTAAAGTGTAGAGTTCCTTTTCTAGGAGCTGGATGGAGGAATGAACAAAGAATAAAAATTGGGGGAGGCAGAGGACAAACCCCAACTTTCTTTAAAAGGAGGTTCCTAGCAGGTGGTAAACAATCAGCCTTCAATGCAGGAGACCCAGGTTCAATCACTGGGTGGGGAATTGAAGGGAGACTCCCAAGCCTGGAGAATCTGGAGAATGGCAACCCACTCTAGTATTCTTGCCTGGAAAATTCCATGGACAGAGGAGCCTGGTGAGCTATAGTCCATGGGATTGAAAGAGTCGGAACAACTGAATGACTAGCACAAACACAGAAGCAACTGTGCGCAGTAATTCCACTTACATCCCATTGGCCTGGCCTTGATCATGTGGTCATACCTAGCTGCAAGGAGGTTGTCTTAGTGTAGGTAGCATTACAACTGGCCACGTGCCTCACTGTCTTTCCATCAAAAGATTGGCAATTTTATGTTCTTTTCTATGTTTTAAAAGAAAATGTTTAGGGTATGTTATAATTTTTGTTACTGTTTCCCTACTTTAATTGACTTTTTCAATTAAATGACCAATTACCAGTTGTCCCAATCTCATTGGAAAGAGATTATCTAGTCTCCTGTGGAAGCTGTCCTGGAAGCCATCATCTTAGTGAGCCTAGAGCAGGAAGAACACATCAGGATCCTAAATGGAGACAGAGGCTGAATGGAGGATGGAAAGGATCGAATGGAGGATGGAAAGGATCAAAAGTTTCTCTTTAGTTCAGAGTTTGGCCAGTGCCCTGTCCTACTTAGGTCTCTATGAATCCACATAATAGGAAGGAAAAGGTATATTTTATTTATTCAGAGTACTAAACACTTGTTCTGAAGTGAGGAAAGACGATTACTATTACTAAAACAAATACAGCAGATCATATATTCAGCCTGTTATTAGAGTGAGCCTATAGTGTGAATACCAGACCACCTGACCTGCCTCTTGAGAAATCTGTATGTAGGTCAGGAAGCAACAGTTAGAACTGGACATGGAACAACAGACTGGTTCCAAATAGGAAAAGGAGTATGTCAAGGCTGTATATTGTCACCCTGCTTATTTAACTTCTATGCAGAGTACATCATGAGAAACGCTGGGCTGGAAGAAACACAAGCTGGAATCAAGATTGCTGGGAGAAATATCAATAACCTCAGATATGCAGATGATACCACCTTTATGGCAGGAAGTGAAGAGGAACTAAAAAGCCTCTAGATGAAAGTGAAAGAGGAGAGTGAAAAAGTTGGCTTAAAGCTCAACATTCAGAAAACGAAGATCATGGCATCCGGTTCCATCACTTCATGGGAAATAGATGGGGAAACAGTGGAAACAGTGTCAGACTTTATTTTCTTGGGCTCCAGAATCACTGCAGATGGTGACTGCAGCCATGAAATTAAAAGACGCTTACTCCTTGGAAGAAAAGTTATGACCAACCTAGATAGCATATTCAAAAGCAGAGACATTACTTTGCCGACTAAGGTCTGTCTAGTCAAGGCTATGGTTTTTCCAGTAGTCATGTATGGATGTGAGAGTTGGACTGTGAAGAAGGCTGAGTGCTGAAGAATTGGTGCTTTTGAACTGTGGTGTTGGAGAAGACTCTTGAGAGTCCCTTGGACTGCAAGGAGATCCAACCAGTCCATTCTGAAGGAGATCAGCCTTGGGATTTCTTTGGAGGGAATGATGCTAAAGGTGAAATTCCAGTACTTTGGCCACCTCATGCAAAGAGCTGACTCATTGAAAAAGACTCTGATGCTGGGAGGGATTGGGGGCAAGAGGAGAAGTGGACGACAGAGGATGAGTTGAAAGTGGACGTTAGGGATGAGTTGGCTGGATGGCATCACGGACTCGATGGATGCATGAATCTGAGTGAACTCTGGGAGTTGGTGATGGACAGGGAGGCCTGGCGTGCTGTGATTCATGGGGTCACAGAGTCAGACATGACTGAGCTACTGAATTGAACTGAAGCGATCTATTTTCACTGAACTCTCATAGCGTTTTGTGCTATCTGAGTGTGAAATATGAGTTTAAAATATATCTTTTTCACAAACTAGTTGATTTTAAATAACTTAGTATATTTGTTTTCTATTCCTGCAGTAACAAATTTCCACTGATTTAGTGGCTTAATGGGCTTCCCTTGTGGCTCAGCTGGTAAAGAATCTGCCTGCAATGCAGGAGACCTGGGCTTGATCCCTGGTTTGGGGAGATCCCCTGGAGAAAGGAATGGCTATGCACTCCAGTATTCTGGCCTGTAGGATTCCAGTCCATGGGGTTGCAAACAGGTGGATATGACTGAGCAACTTCCACTTACTTTCACTTTCATGGCATAATACAGTACAAAGATATTGTTATACAGTTCTGAGAGACAGAAGTATGACATCAGCATCCCTGAGCTAAGATTAAGATGTGAGTGGAGTTTTGTTCCTTTCTGTAGGCTGTGGTGAAGGATCTGTGTCATTTCCCTTCCAGCTGCCCATATTTCTTAGTTTGTGTCCTCTTCCTCCATCTGCAAAACCAACAATGGCAAGCTGAGTCCTTCTCACATATCACTTTGACCTTTTATTCTCCTTCTCTCTTCCACTTTTAAGGACCCTCTTGATTACACTGGAGCCACCCAGATATCTCCCAGTTTTGTTAAGCAACCTAATTTTGTCTGTAATTCTTAATATTTCCTTTCCATGTAACATAATACATTCACAGATAGCAGAGATTAGGATATGAACATCTTTGGAAGAGAGGTATTATTTTGCCTACCACATTCAGTTAATCCTTGAGTTTCAGTTTCTTCATCTAAAAAATGAGACTACTACCTACATCATAGGATTGTAGTGAAGATTAAATTAAATGAGTTCATATGTCTAGATTGCCTAGCATAGTTCCTAGAAAAAACTGACAGTATCAGCTCAATGGATAAAGAATCCACCTGCAATGCAGGAGGTACAGGAGATGCGGGTTCCATCCCTGGGTCAGGAATATCCAGACCCTGGAGAAGGAAATGGCAACCCACTCCAGTATTCTTGCCTGGGAAATCCCATGGACAGAAGAGCCTGGTGGGCTACAATCCATGAAGTTTCAAAGAGTCAGATATGACTGAGAGACTAAGAACACCCATGCATGATCATTCATTAAACAAACATTGATCTCCTACTATGTGCTAGGCACAATTGCTTATGCTGGTGACACAGTAATAAACAAAACAGACCAAGTATCTATGTCATGTTTACATTCTCATTGGAGGAGACACATAATAAATAATTAAATAAGCATCTGAATAAAATTTCATAAAATGTTATATGTGGTGGAGAAAAAGCAGAGTACAGAGACAGCGAGTGATGGATATTACTTTCTATTAGTTGATTATAGATAGCCTCTTGGGTAAGGTAATATTTAAGCAAAGTTATAAAAAAGGTGAGGGAATGAATCACAGAGATATCTGAGGGATGAAAATTATAGGCATAAGAAACAATAAAGACCCAGAAGTTGAGCAGGCCATCCCAGTGGGATGGATTGAAATGATAAAAGAGAAGAAAAGTAGGAGACAAGGTCAAAGAGACAGTGGAAACTACTAAGATTTTTTTTTTTTTTTTTACTGTTTTCTGCTTTACAGTTCTTTAGGGCTTGAGGGCAATGGACATGACCTTGGGCAAACTTTGGGAGATGATCAGGGACAGGGAAGTCTAGCATGCTGCAGCACACAGAGTCACAGAGAGTCAGACACAACTGGGTGACTGAACAACAACAGGGCTTGAGGGCATGGACCTTTGTCTTATTTAGTGTTGTATGCCTCTCAGTTTAGCACAATGGTCAATGCATAGTATCTGCTCCACTTTATTACATCAACTGAACTTGTGCTACTTAATGCCACTTGGTGCCCATATGTGTGCATGCTCAGTTGTGTCTGATTCTTTGTGACCCCATGAACTGTAGCTCACCAGGATCCTCTGTCCTTGGGATTTTCCAAGCAAGAATACTGGAGTGGGTGGCCATTTCTTTCTCCAGGGGATCTTTCCAACCCAGAGATCAAACCTACTCTCCTGCATTGGCAGGTGAATTCTTTACCACTTCATCATCTGGAAAGCCCCCTAAGTACATGCTACCTTGATATTATAACCAATCCTGCTCCTTTGATTAATGTTTGTAAGTTATCTTTTTCTGTCCTTTTCATTTAAACCCACATATAACGTTGCCTTTGAAGTGAGTTTCTCATAAACAGTATAAAATTTGGTTCTTTTTTAAATCCACTTTACCAATCTTTGTCTTCTAATTGGTATCATTAGTCTTTACAGTGTATGCAATTATTGATTTGATAAGATTTATATATATGCCATTATATTTTCTGTTTTCTGTTTTTTTCTCTTTGTTTTTATTTCTCTGTTTTCCCCCTCCATCTTCCTATGGGTTGCATCAACACTTTCAGAATTCCATCTTAATGTATCGATTGTTTTATCTTTGTATAAGTGTAGCTTTTTAATAGTAGTTTCTCAAGGTATCCCCGGTGGCTCAGATGGTAAAAAAAATCTGCCTGCATTGTGGGAGACCTGGGTTTGAGCCCTGGGTTGAAAAGAACCCCTGGAGAAGAAAGTGGCAACCCACTCCAGTATTCCTGCCTAGAGAATCTCATGGATAGAGGAGCCTGGTGGGCTCTAGTCCATGGGATTGCAGAGCTGAACACAACTGAGCGACTAAGCACAGCAAGGTATATGTTGTTGTTATTGTTGTCATTCAGTCCTAAGTAATGTCTGACTCTTTGGGATCCCACGGACTGCAGAACTCCAGGCTCCTCTGTTCTCTACTATCTCCCAGAGTTTCCTCAAACTCATGTCCATTGAGTTGGTGATGCCATCCAACTGTCTCCTCCCTGGCCACCCCCTTCACCTTTTGCCTTCAATCTTTTCCAGCATCAGGGTCTTTTCCAGTGAGTCAGTTCCAGTCTTGGAAAGAGTTGCCAATATTCATTATTTCCATTTCTTTTGGTCTCATCCTCTTATAAACCAACTCTAATCAGGTTTTTGTTGCCACCATGAACTGAAATTATTCTCGTCAGAATGCCAAGACCTCCACAGTTGAAAAGCAATAGTCTTTTTTTTAATCCTTCATCTCACTTGGCTATCAGCAGCATTGATCAGCTGATCACTACCTTTCCTTGGAATACCCTTCACACTGGCTTCCAGAACACCACCCTTTTCTGGTATTATTGCCCTGTAAAAGTTGCTTCTACTTCATTTTTCTTATTGTTTCTTTCCCATCTATCTTATCTTTCAACATTGAAGTGATACTCTACTTTTCAATGGCTCTGTCCTTATATCTTTTATCTCCTCTGTTCTCATTTTCTTGGTGATCTAATCCATCATGATAGCTTTAAATTTTATTTATCTGTTGCTAGCTTCTAAGTTTATCTCAGTCTCAGATCTCTCCACAAACTCCAACCCCAAATATATCCAATGGCCTACTCAAAGCCTCCACTTGGATATACAATAGGCATCTCAGAGTCAACATGTCAAAAACCAAATTCATGATCTTCCATTCCTACCTCTGCTAGTCTTGTTCCTCCCACAAGTTTTCCCAACTCAATTAATAGCAGCTCCATTTTTCTAGTCATGAAGCTTTGACCTATTTCTTTCACTAAACATTTCACAGCCAGTCTGTTAGAAATCATATCAACTTTTCCCTTAAAATGCATCCAGAATCTGACTACTTCTCACTACTTCAACTGCTGCCTCCCTGGTCCACTGTCTCTTGGCTGAGTTATTATAATAATCTTTTAACTCATATAGTACAATATCGCTTGTTCTCCACACAACTTCCTGAGTGATCTTTTTAAAACATTAAATCAGACCATGTAACTTCTCACAACCCTCTAGTAGTCTCTCATCTCATTTAGAGTGAAAGTCAGAGTCCTTGCAATGGTCTACAATGCCTTATATATGTCTTCCAACTTCACTACCTCTTTAATTGTATCTCTCCTACTGCCTTCCCTTGTTCACTTTGCCCAGCCGCACTGGACTCTGGGCTAGGAATCCCCAACCTCTGGGATCTATCTCTGATGATCTGAAGTGGAGCTGATATAACAATAAAGAAATAAAATGCACAATAAATGTGCACTTGAGTCATCCTGAAACCATACCTCACATACCCAGGTTCATGGAAAAACTATCTTCCACAAAACTGGGCCCTGGTGCCAAAAAGTTTGGGGACCACTGCTCTAAGCTTTTCTTTGGATTCCCCAGGAATAATTTTGCTTTAGAATCTTGGCACCTACTATTCTCTTCACTTAGAACACTGAGATATCTACCTGGTTCATTTGGTCTTTTATAATTTTATCTCCTCTTGGCTTTCCAACAAAGCTAGTGGACGTGATGGAATTGCAGTTGAGCTGTTTCAAATCCTGAGAGATGATGCTGTGAAAATGCTGCACTCAATATGCCAGCAAATTTGGAAAACTCAGCAGTGGACACAGGACTGGAAAATGTCAGTTTCCATTCCAATTCCAAAGAAAGGCAATGCCAAAGAATGCTCAAACTACCACACAATTGCACTCATCTCACATGCTAGTAAAGTAATGCTCAAAATTCTCCAAGCCAGACTTCAGCAATACATGAACTGTGAACTTCCTGATGTTCAAGCTGGTTTTAGAAAAGGCAGAGGAACCAGAGATCAAATTGCCAACATCTGCTGGATCATGGAAAAAGCAAGAGAGTCCCAGGAAAACATCTATTTCTGCTTTATTGACTATGTGTATGACCTAAATGAAATCCCTTATGATTATATAGTGAAAGTGAGAAATAAATTTAAGGGCCTAGGTCTGACAGATAGAGTGCCTGTGAACTATGGATGGAGGTTCATTACATTGTACAGAAGACAGGGATCAAGACCATCCCCATAGAAAAGAAATTCTAAAAAGTAAAATGGCTGTCTGGGGAGGCCTTACAAATAGCTGTGAAAAGAAAAGAAGTGAAAAGCAAAGGAGGAAAGGAAAGATATAGGCACCTGAATGCAGAATTCCAAAGAATAGCAAGGAGAGATAGCAAAGCCTTCCTCAGTGATCAATGCAAAGAAATAGAGGAAAGCAACAGAATGGGAAAGACTAGAGATCTCGTTAAGGAAATTAGAGATACTAAGGGAACATTTCTGCTTTATTGACTATGCCAAAGCCTTTGACTGTGTGGATCACAATAAACTGTGGAAAATTCTAAAAGAGATGGAAATACCAGACCTCCTAATCTGCCTCTTGAGAAATCTGTATGCAGGCCAGGAAGCAGCAGTTAGAACTGGACATGGAACAACAGACTAGTTCCAAATAGAAAAGGAGTACGTCAAGGCTGTATATTGTCACCCTGCTTATTTAACTTCTATGCAGAGTACATCATGAGAAATGCTGGGCTGGAAGAAGCACAAGCTGGAATCAAGATTGCTGGGAGAAATATCAATAACCTCAGATATGCAGATGACACCACTCTTATGAAGAGGAAGGTGAAAATGTTGGCTTAAATCTCAACATTCAGAAAACGAAGATCATGGCATCTGTTCCCATCATTTTATGGGGAAACAGTGAAAACAGTGTCAGACTTTATTTTTTGGGGCTTCCAAATCACTGCAGATGGTGATTGCAGCCATGAAATTAAAAGACGCTTACTCCTTGGAAGAAAAGTTATGACCAACCTAGACAGCACATTCAAAAGCAGAGACATTACTTTGCCAACAAAGGTACATTTAGCCAAGGCTATGGTTTTTCCTGTGGTCATGTACCGATGTGAGAGTTGGACTATGAAAAGGCTGAGTGCTGAAGAATTGATGCTTTTGAACTGTGGTGTTGGAGAAGACTCTTGAGAATCCCTTGGACTGCAAGGAGATCCAACCAGTCCATTCTGAAGTAGATCAGTCCTGGAATTTCTTTGGAAGTAATGATGGTAAAGCTGAAACTCCAGTACTTTGGCCACCTCATATGAAGAGTTGACTCATTGGAAAAGACCTTGATGCTGGGAGGGATTGGAGGCAGGAGGAGAAGGGGACGACAGAGAATGAGATGGCTGGATGGCATCACTGACTGTATGCACATAAGTCTGAGTGAACTCCGGGAATTGGTGATGGACAGGGAGGCCTGACGTGCTGCGATTCATTGGATCGCAAATAGTTGGACACAGCTGAGCGACTGAACTGAACTGATTCATTTCCCGATTTTTATAAATTATCTGTAAGTTACTTATCTTTGTTTTATTGGGGTTTTATGATATTTTATCTTGTTCTTTTAGTTGAAACGTAATTCTCTATATTCTCATTTTGTTAGAATGAAATTAGCCAAATCAGTTAACTTGTTAATCAGAAAGGTCCTTATTCAGTTTTGTGTGTTAAATAATTTTCTTAGGTGACTGACAACTGAAGTAAGCACAGGTCAGTGCCTTTGCAGAGTGTGCCATTGTCCACAGTGACTGGGAGGAGAGGGAAGGGATAGAGTCAGAGGAGCTGGAGCCAGAAATTGATCCCCAGGGACTTCTACTGGGAGATGTTGACAATGGCTCCTGGGAGTAGTGGAGCTGAAGCCAGAGGGGCTGGAACAGGAATTTAGCACTTGCCAGAGCTTCTCCCAGTACTCTCAGAATGGCTGACTTGAAGGTGGGGTGGGGTGGAGCCAGAGAAAGAGGTGGGGTGGGGCTTCCAGGGCTGTCACCTTACTCAAGGAAGATGGGTCAGGAGCTGGAGCCTGTTAAAGGCTAAGGGTGTGCTGGGGGCAGTTGCCTGGAGCACCAGGAACTTTTCAGTCTGCTTTGTGCTAAGATTATGCAGCAAGTAAATTCGTACATGTGCCATTTAAGAGTAGAGACTCAGTTTCCTGCAGCCCTCCATTTTCCAGGTCCTGAGCCCAGCTAGTTTTCAAGACCAGTTAAGAGAATTCATCTTCATAGGTCTGGATGCCATGTGCCAGGGGCTTAAGCGCCTCACTTCTCAGGAGTGTATCTGAGTTTGTGATCTCCCTTCCTTTTTGAGTCACCTGGTGGAGTTGTGGGTTCTCATTAGATTGCTTCTCTTTCCCTTTTACCCATCTTGCTGTGTTTTTTCTTTATACCCTTAGTTGTAAAAGAGCCATTCTGCTAAGCTCTAGACTGTTCTAAGAGGGAGTCCTCCCGTATGTTGTAGTTTTTGTGTGTCTGTGGGAGAACCTGAGCTCTGGGTCTTCCTACTACACCATCTTGCTCCTGCCTTTCTATTAGTACACTGAGAAGCATTCTGACTGGTCAGTTCAGTTCAGTTCAGTCGCTCACGCATGTCTGACTCTTTGTGCCCCATGGACTGCTGCTCCCCAGATTTCCCTCTCCATCACCAACTCCCAGAGCTTGCTCAAACTCATGTCCATCCAGTCGGTCATGCCATCCAACCATCTCATCCTCTGTCTTCCCCTTCTCCTCCTGACTTCAATATTTCCCAGATTTTCTGATTGTTCAGGTAACCTAATAGAAAACTCTACATTTAACACACAACAGTTGGTTCAATTATATATATTAACTTGCTGTTTTCTAAAGTCTTTCATTGTTTATCTTTCTTCATCCTATGAACTGATCAAAATATTTCTGCAAACATCTAAAATCAACTCTTTCAAATTATTTCCAAAATTTTTTATAATGTGGTTTTTAATTACTTTTTTTTCTTCGTTAATTCACTGGGCCATTAAATACCTGAAAAGTTTCTTCCAGTCATAAAACGAATGAGTCCTTGAGATGTAATGTATAGTATGGTGCCTGTAGTGGAAAAAAAAAAAGTCTGGTTCTAAAACACAGATCATTTTTTTTTTTTCCTTCTCTCTTATCAGAGTACCTCCTCTTATCTAACTTTCAAAATAATGTAAATACATATTGGATTTAGCTAATTTCCTATTCACAAAGAATCTCTTCTACCCTGGTAATGACCCTCATTTCCTTTTACAGAGTCTTAATGTGGATAAAATATTGTTTCATTTGAATTTAAAAAAATAACATCAAACTAAACAGAAACATGATTAAAATTGGAATTAAGCAATCTTTCCAGATGCTCTGTTTGACACATAGCAATAATGATGAGCTGAAAATGTTACTCAATCATTTGCAGAGATTTTTAAGTTTGAATATCCCAGTGAGATGTTCATTTTGAATGCTGAATCATTAGCAAAAGAAGAGAGATTACTAAAAAAAAGAAAAGAAAGAAAGAAAGAAAAAAATTTATGCAGCTAGGTGTTCATTAAAACAGAAATAGCTGTAAACAACAAGGTATATTCATTCGAAGAGAATTTTGCAGACAGTTTTCTCATCCAATACTAGTTTAAAAGCAGTTTAATTCTGTGGCTAATCTTTCTCAGTATGCTCTCAGGTCATTTAATTAAAATGATTCTGAACTAGTGAAAGAAAATATTTTTAAGTTCCCAACTCTCACAAAGAAACACCAAGGAACTTAATTTACACCTTCATTGTCTTCCATGTCCAACTTTTAAATGTTCAGTAATTTCATTATGGTAAAGTAAATCTTAAATTACACTTTCAGTTCAATTCCTTAAAAAAGTCCTCTTAACAAAGTGTATTAGTTTCTATCAGTTCAGTTCAGTTCAGTCGTGTCTGACTCTTTGCTACTCTATGAATCACAGCATGCCAGGCCTCCCTGTCCATTACCAACTCCCAGAGTTCATTGAGTCCGTGATGCCATCCAGCCATCTCACCCCTTGTCGTCCCCTTCTCCTCCTGCCCCCAATCCCTCCCAGCATCAGAGTCTTTTCCAGTGAGTCAACTCTTTGCATGAGGTGGCCAAAGTACTGGAGTTTCAGCTTTAGCATCATTCCTTCCAAAGAAATCCTAGGGCTGATATCCTTCAGAACGAATAGTTTGGATCTCCTTGTAGTCCAAGGAACTCTCAAGAGTCTTCTCCAACACCACAGTTCAAAAGCACCAATTCTTCTGCGCTCAGCCTTCTTCACAGTCCAACTCTCACATCCATACATGACCACAGGAAAAGCCATAGCCTTGACTAGATAGACCTAAGTCAGCAAAATAATGTCTCTGCTTTTGAATATGCTATCTAGTTTGGTCATAACTTTTCTTCCAAGGAGTGTCTTTTAATTTCATGGCTGCAGTCACCATCTGCAGTGATTTTGGAGCCCCTCCAAAAAGTCTGACACAGTTTCCACTATTTCCCCATCTATTTCCCATGAAGTGATGGGACTGGATGCCATGATCTTCGTTTTCTGAATATTGAGATTTAAGCCAACTTTTTCGCTTTTCTCTTTAGTATATGTGGACATTAAATCCCTCTTTTAAATCTGTAATCCTCTATTCTTTAGGGATGTAACACAGGTCCATTAAAAATACTTTCTGGTAATATAACAATATATGGGTGTTATTACTACCATGAGCACATGTGACTGGAATACTGGAGAGATATTGTTTCTTCTATTTTTTTAAATTTATCACTTTTTTAGAAACTTCTTAGAGAGTTTTAGCCTTTCTCAATTTCTAACATAGACAATTGTGAAAAACCGTCTTACTGCTTTTGCTTCATACTGAAGATTTTGCTACCTATTATATAGCATTATCATTTCATTCTGAATATTTTCTAATAAAATTGATTCTTACACATAATTTATTTATATGTTTTACAATTTCTAAACATAACATATTTTCTTATGATTATCTTTTTTCCTCATCTGTTATCATTACTATATTATATGTATATTTATTCATAACACAGTTTCAGATTTATAAAGAATATTAAGAAGATAGTACAGTGTATTCCCATATACATGCATAATTCTTGCAATTTCTCCCATTATTAACATCTTACATTGGCACAATATATTTGCTACAATTAGTGAATCAATGTTGATATACCATTGTTAGCTAAAATTCTGAACAGTAGATATGCTGGTTTATTCCTGTTTCCTTAGTTTTCACCTAATGTTATTTTTTGGTTCCAAGATACCACATTACATATAGTTATCATGTCTCCTTAGGCATCAGTTGGCTGCGACAGTTTGTTAAACTTTGCTTGTTTATAATGATCTTTACAGTTTTGAAGAGTACTGATTAGATATTTTGTATAATGTTCCACAATTGGGGTTTGCCATATTCTTTTTTTTTTTTAATGATTACATTGGGTTATTTTTGGAGGGTGGTATCTAACAAAGAAAAAGTGTAATTTTTTCCAATGGTGCATTTTATCATCATGAATTATCATGAGTTGATTTTAACTTAATCCTTGGGTGAGGTAGTGTTTGTCAGACTTTTCCAACGTAAATTTACTCTTTTTTCCCCCTTCTCAAATGGCACCCCACTCCAGTACTCTTGCCTGGAAAACCCCATGGACGGAGGAGCCTGCAGTCCATGGAGGCTGCAGTCCATGGGGTTGCTGTGAGTTGGGCACGACTCAGTGACTTCATTTTCACTTTTCACTTTCATGCATTGGAGAAGGAAATGGCAACCCACTCCAGTGTTCTTGCTTGGAGAATCCTAGGGACAGCAGAGCCTGGCGGGCTGCTGTCTATGGGGTTGCACAGAGTCGGACATGACTGAAGCAACTTAGCAGCAAACCTTAATTTTTTGGATGAAATAGCTCTGGGCAGCATATATCTAATGAATGAGGTGTTATGACCCACCTCCTTGAGAAAAAGTATCTACATAAATTATTTTTGAATTTACTTCTTGGGACACTTGAGCCTTCTTCCACATTAATTTATTTAATGCAGTCATTTATTTGCATCAGTATGGATATTTTATACTTTGGGTGGTAATCTAACACTGTCTTATGTTCTTGCTGAAGTTATTCCAGTTTTGAAGATTGAGAACTCTTTTTTTCAATTGGCTCTTGTATTCTCCCCACATACCCCCATTCTCCTTTATCATTTTTTTAAATTTCCTGTGGGATTCTTTCTTTGTTTTTAGTACTACTTAACCTTCTAATGTCCATATTTTCTTTTACATTTATTGCCCCAAACCTAGAATCAACCATTGCCCCAAGGGACTGGATTACTGTTTTTGGAGAGTAGTTTTAGAAAGCAAGGTCTGGGCTCTAGTTCTACTCATTGCCAGGTGACCATGAATGTTCCTAACCATTTCAGCTATAGAACAAAGATATATTTGTATATAGTAATGCATGCTTAATTATTTAAGTATAAATTCCTATACTTTTTTCATAATCTACTTCTTTATATAATCATCTGTATTTATGTTAAGCTGAAAATATGTTTATACTGCTCTCCAATTACAATCTATTAAGATGTGGATTGTTCTAGACTATTCCTCCAGTTTATCTGTATATTCTCATTCCACATTGAGAAATTGGTTCCCACTATCTGTCATCTATTTACATATTTGTTCAGTTCCAAATGCAAGTATGGCAGTGTCAGAATTGCTAGCTCATACTCCATGGGGATCTGTGGTATCTAGAATAAAATACTTAGAGTTTTCTTTACCTTTAATTGTTTCAATTATCAAGTTACTTAGGTCAGCATTTTTTCATACACCTCTTCAGTGAGATCGTTTCCTGTATGTATACAACAGTTTCTCTTATTAGAGTCTGCATTCTTTTATAAGATCTCTAACTTCCTAAACTTTTTAAATTTGCATACATTAAGATTTGCTCTTTATGTTTTAAGTACTGTTGGTTCTGGAAAATACATAATGTCATCTATCCACTGTTACAGTATCAAGCAGAATAGTTCATTGTACTAAAAATCCCCTTTGCTCCATCTGTTTATCCCTTCCCTCCTTCCCCTGAATGCCTGGTGACCAATGATTTTTTTCTTACTCTCTCTGTAGCTTTGTCTTTTGCATCTTATATAATTGGAATCAAACAGTATGTAGTCTTTTCCAACTGACTTCTCTCATTTATTAGTATACATTTAAGTTTCCTCTACATTTTTAATGACTTTATGGCTTTTTTTTAAAAAATTGTGAAATAGCACTCTATTTTGGAGAAGGAAATGGCAACCCATTCCAGTATTCTTGCCTGTAGAAGTCCATGGACAGAGGAGCCTGGTAGGCTGCAGTCCATGGGGTCACAAAGAGTTGGACACAAGTGAGCAACTATCACTCACTCACTTAAAACTGTGTTGCATGGACATAACACAGTTTTTCATCCATTCAGCCAGAGAAAGACATTTTGGTTTCTCCCAATTTTTGGTAATAATAAATAAATCTTACAAAAATCTGTATGTAAATTTTAAAGTGAACATACACTGCAACTGAATTTATTAAATATCTAAGAGTATCATTGCTGAATTGTAAATTATGTTTAACTCTCTAAGAGATTGCAAACTGTATTCCAAAATGACTGTACAACTTTGCATTCCTATCAGCAGTGAATAAGAGTCTCAACTTTTTGGGCTAAATGCCTAGAAACACAATTGCTGGATTGCATTTTGAGTGTCTTTAGTGTTATAAGAAACCACTAAACCGCCTTCTAAAGTAACTACACAATTGTAAATTCCCACCAGCAGTGAAAAGGAGATTTTGTATTCTATATCCTCGCCAATATTTGGTATTGTCAGTTTTGAGTATTTTAGCATTTCTAAATAGCATGTAGTGGCATCTAGTTGTTGATTAGTTGCTAAGTTGTGTCCAAATTTTTTATGACACCGTGGACTATAACCTGCCAGACCTCTCTGTTCGTGGGATTCTCCAGGTAAGGATACTGTACTGGGTTGTCATTTTTTCTTCTGGGCAATCTTCCCAACCCAGAAATTGAACTCAGGTCTCTTGTGTCTCCTCCATTGGTAGGTGGATTCTTTACCATGGCACTATCTGGGAAGCCTATCACTATGGTTACTAGTCTCTCAAGGTGTCAATAGGTTTTTATGAAAGATTCTGGGATTTAATGAAATATCCATGACGATTTTTGCTCTAAATGTTATTATAAATTCTATAAAACTGTTCATACCCATAAATAATCATGGAAGTAATGAGCTTTTTTTATCCTATTATTGTTTACTTTTTAATGGTATGTCCAATATGAACCATTGATTTGGAACTTGCTATGTTACAAAAGGCATGTTTTCAAATTAGAAGTGAGATTTGGGTTAATTGATTTATCTATATGTGTGTGTGGCTGTGCAATATAGCATGACCTTTTAGCTTATTTTCCATTTGTATAAATATACTTGCAGAGTACATCATGAGAAATGCTGGACTGGAAGAAGCACAAGCTGGAATCAAGATTGCTGGGAGAAATATCAATAACCTCAGATAAGCAGATGACACCACCCTTACGGCAGAAAGTGAAGAGGAGCTAAAAAGCCTCTTGATGAAAGTGAAAGAGGAGAGTGAAAAGGTTGGCTTAAAGCTCAACATTCAGAAAACAAAGATCATGGCATCCAGTCCCATCACTTCATGGCAAATAGATGGGGAAACAGTGGAAACAGTGTCAGACTTTATTTTCTTGGGCTCCAAAATCACTGCAGATGGTGACTGCAGCCATGAAATTAGAAGACACTTATTCCTTGGAAGAAAAGTTATGACCAACCTAGATAGTATATTCAAAAGCAGAGACATTACTTTGCGGACTAAGGTCCATCTAGTCAAGGCTATGGTTTTTCCAACAGTCATGTATGGATGTGAGAGTTGGACTGTGAAGAAGTCTGAGCACCAAAGAAATGATGCTTTTGAACTGTGGTATTGGAGAAGACTCTTGAGAGTCCCTTGGACTGCAAGGAGATCCAACCAATCTATTCTGAAGGAGATCAACCCTGGGATTTCTTTGGAAGGAATGATGCTAAAGCTGACACTCCACTACTTTGGCCACCCATTGGAAAAGACTCTGATGCTGGGAGGGATTCGGGCAGGAGGAGCAGGAGACAACCGAGGATGAGATGGCTGGATGGCATCACGGACTCAGTGGACATGAGTCTGAGTCAACTCCGACAGATGGTGATGAACAGGGAGTCCTGGCATGCTGCTATTCATGGGGTCGCAAAGAGTCAGACACGACTGAGCAACTAAACTGAACTGAACTGGCTTCCCCTCTGACTCTCCCCTGGCCTATATATCTTCCTAAGACTCATCACATTTTAATGACTGATATAGCTTATTCATTTTGTTTTATGCCAATCTTCCCCCACCTAGAATATAAGTTCCATGAGGGCAAGAATTGTTGTCTGTGTTATTAACTGTGCTGTGTCTTCAATGCCTAAAACACTGCCTTATATGTAAAATACTGAATAAATATTTGTCTAATGAATGAAGGTATTAATTCCCTGGAATTTGAATATCCTCAGAAATGTATCTGTAACATTAGTTCAGGCTGACCCTGTATTGAAGAGATTTTTGGTTTTTTTTGCTTTTTAAACTCAGGAAAGTGACTTTATGGGTTAACAAACTGTTATAGTGCTTTGGAAGAAAGCCCATGAGGAAGATTTGAAGCAATTACAAAGTGTTGAGGGTGTCAGGCATGATTTGTGGAGGGTATCTATGAACTGATTAGAGGACTGATCTCCACAATGTCCAAATCAGAAAGTCCATGATTGTTTGACAAGGGCTTTTGCTGAGACATGTCACTAAAAAACAAAAAGCTTCAAAGTGGAGAAAAAGTGTGTAGAAGATCCTTAATGGAACTTGATGAATGTGTGTGTTTGTATGCGGATGTGTAAGTGTTGCCTTAGCTCTTGTGGCAAAATAGCTATATTAAGTTCCTAATGTCCAGAAGAAGTAAATTATTCTCTTTTTGGCCTTGATTAACATTGGGTTCATATTCAATCTCTCCTTATCTTTCCATGAGACTAAAGCCTGTGGGAGATAGATACTCCAAAGTTCCTAGAGAAGCAGGAGCACTTTGGGGAATATCATGGCTATTATGCATTAAAAAAAAAAAATTTCGCCAGTTACTGTCTAAAAATGGTTCTTGATGGAAGTAGCTACACAGATGCATTGTACTCTAATGAGTTTTGATGAGACATTTAAATTGTTGCATTATAGTCAAACCCTGTGAAAATGGAAGCCTGTTGTTAAAATGTGCATAACTGGTGCTCTCTGTTGTTTACAGCTTTTTTTAAGTTAATATTTGATGTTTATTTTCTGCCACTAGCAAATAGGGATAGCTAGTGATTTCTACAAAAGGATTCTTGAGAGGCCAACTCTCTGTGTGGGTCACAGTGTGCTTGTTTTTATCTTACTAAGGGATGCAACTTAAAACCTCACTACAATTTGAGGTATTTTATGGAAAATAAGTAAAGAAGTTTGTGTATCACTTGGGATTCCAATAAGAAATGGAACATATACTCAGTCTGTATTCTGAATAAAATGTAATGAAAGGTCTATATCAGAGGTGTAGACAGGGTTAAGGGAAACAAGAAGGGATGGTGAGGTACCCAGTAACTAACAACAGTGGGAAGCTCACACTCCTCAGGCCAGGGAGAACTGGGATCTGCAGAGGGGGTTGAGGAGCACCAGGCACGAGCTGGAGTTACAAGGAAACACAGCTACTGCTGGTACAACCATGTCGGGCAGATAAAGGAGTTTGAGGAATTTGGGAAGGTGGTGCAGGAGAATAACCAATACATCTGTAAGTCAGTTCTCTGGGAAAGTGTTTTTTTAATGGGAGCATGCATGAGTTAACATTGTAGTCAGGCTTGATTAGTGATGTGAAAGTTCATATACTCTGTCCTTCCCTACAGTTCTTAACCCAGGAATCTTGAAGTCCAAGCTACTTATAGGATGATCCACCATATAGTTGTCACCAAAAGCCAGAGCATACAAGTCAAGTCTGGCTATATGTTTCTTACTGAAATATAAAACCTTCATATTCTCAGGGATTTCATAACAGCATTTTTATTATCAACAGAAAGCCACAAATAATGGTAGAACTAGCACTAAATTCACATTGGAAAGTCAGTCCCACCTCTGACTGGTCGAATAACTTTAAATCCCTTTTCTTTCCCTGTGGCTAGACTTCCTCATCAGTAAAATAAGAGAGAGGGCTGAACCAGTGGTTTTTAAAGGTCTCTCTTTCGCTCTAAGATCATGGCATCTGGTCCCATCACTTCATGGCAAAAATGAAATGGAAACAATGGAGACAGTGACAGACTATTTTTCTGGGCTCCAAATTCACTGCAGATGGTCACTGCAGCCATGAAATTAAAAGACGCTTGCTCCTGGGAAGAAAAGTTATGACCAACCTAGACAGCGTATTACAAAGCAGAGACACTTTTGGCCTCTGAGGGAGAGGGAGAGAGTGGGATGCTTTGGGAGAATGGCATTGAAACATGTATACTATCATGTAAGAAACGAAGCACCAGTGTATGTTCAATACAGGATACAGGATGCTTGGGGCTGGTGCACGGGGATGATCCAGAGAGATGATATGAGGTGGGAGGTGGGAGGGGGTTTCAGGATTGGCAGCTTGTGTACACCTGTGGCTGATTCATGTCAGTGTATGGCAAAACCAAAACCAATACAGTATTGTAAAGTATGTGGGAGAGGGAGAGGGAGAGAGTGGGATGCTTTGGGAGAATGGCATTGAAACATGTATACTATCATGTAAGAAACGAAGCACCAGTGTATGTTCAATACAGGATACAGGATGCTTGGGGCTGGTGCACGGGGATGATCCAGAGAGATGATATGAGGTGGGAGGTGGGAGGGGGTTTCAGGATTGGCAGCTTGTGTACACCTGTGGCTGATTCATGTCAGTGTATGGCAAAACCAAAACCAATACAGTATTGTAAAGTAGAATAAAGTAAAAATAAAATTAAAAAAAGAAAAGTTAATAATGTAGAAAAAAAAAGCAGAGACATTACTTTGCCAACAAAGGTACCTCTAGTCAAAGCTATGGTTTTTCCAGTAGTCATGTAGGGATGTAAGAGTTGGACTGTAAAGAAAGCTGAGCACTGAAGAATCGATGCTTTTGAACTGTGGTGTTGTAGAAGACTCTTGAGAGTCCCTTGGACTGCAAGGAGATCTAACCAGTCCATCCTAAAGGAGATCAATCCTGAGTATTCACTGGAAGGACTGATGCTGAATCTGCAATGCTTTGGCCACCTGATGCAAAGAACTGACTCATTTGAAAAGACTCTGATAGTGGGAAAGATTAAAGGCTGGAGAAGAAGGGATGAAAGAGGATGAGATGGTTGGATGGCATCACTGACTCAATGGACATGAGTTTGGGTAAACTCCAGCAGTTAGTGATGGACAGGGAAGCCTGGCGTGCTGCAGTCCATGGAGTCGCAAAGAGTCAGACACGACTGAGCGACTGAACTGAACTAAATTTGAACTGTATCTTCACCTTGTGCACCTGTGCTGTAAGTTGCTTCAGTCCTGTCCAACTCTTTGTGACCCTATGGACCACAGTCCACCTGGCTCCTCTGTCCATGGGATTCTCCAGGCAAGAATACTGGAGTGAGTTGCTGTGCCCTCCTCCAGGGTATCTTCCCTACCCAGGGATCAAACTTGCATCTCTCACATCTCCTGCATTGTCAGGTGGGTTCTTTACCACTAGCAAATGCCACCTAGGGAGCATCAATATTTTTGGCTTAGAGAAGAGTAATTTCCAGCATCAATGGTACTTCAGCAATTTTCTTACAGCCTGGACTATTCTTTCAGCTGCCAGCAGTGAAGTTTCTCAGTTGTGTCCAACTCTTTGCAACCCCATGGACTGTAACCTGCCAGTTTCCTCTGTCCATGGGATTTTCCAGGCAAGAACACTGGAGTGGGTTGCCATTTCCTTCTCCAGGGGATCTTCCTGACCCAGGGATTGAACCCGGGTCTCCCACATTGCAGGCAGACTCTTTACCATCTGAGCCACCAGGGAATCATTCTTTACTCTGTAACAAAAATAACTTAGGGAAAAGGACATTTATAACCTCTCCTTTCCTGTTCCTAAAATGTCAGTTCAACATTTTGAAAAGTCAGCATTTATTAAGTTTTAAAATTGTACAGGTATTCAAATGTTGATACTATACAAAAAGATATAAACAAAAGTTCAACTTTATCATGATTTTTTAAACTAATTACTTATTTTACAGGAGCACTGATTTGGATTGTTTGGTAAATGTTGGAAATGTCCCATCCTCTAGGACCAGATATCATGAATTATTTCTGGAAAATTGATTCTACTTGTACTTTTATAAATTTATTGTTATTATATAAACTGGTTTATATAATAATCTTTACTGAAAAGTGCACTGAGAAATGATCATTGACTTTATATTTTTTACATTATTGTTAAAGCAATACTTTATTAAGATTTTCATAGGTTTCTTTTTTTATCTTGTATTGAAATATAGTTGATTTACAATACTATGTTAGTTTCAAGTATACAGCAACGTGATTCAGCTCTATATGCATGCGTGCTCAGTCACCTTAGTCGTGTCTGACCCAATTCTTTGTGGCCCTATGGACAGTAGCCTTCCAGGCTCCTCTGTCCATGGGATTCTCCAGGCAAGAATACTGGAGTGGGCTGCCATGCTGTCCTCCAGGGGATCTTCCTGACTCAGGGACTCAGTCCTTATCTCTTACATCTCCTGCATTGGTGGGTAGGTTCTTTACCGCTAACACCACCTGGGAAGCCCTCAGCTATATATATGTGTGTGATTCTTTTCTATTATAGGTTATGACAAGATAGTGAATATATTTCCCTGTGCTATTTAAAGTCCTTGTTGCTTATCTATTTTTTGTATAGTAGTTCATATCTGTTAATCCACTATTGCTAATTTATCCCTCCCTCAAGCACTGACTTTAAATAGTTGAAGGACTGTCACATAAATATATTTCCACTAACTTGTAGTAACTCCAGAGGATAAAACTAGAACCAAGAGTGGAGACACAATCTGGTCATTGCATTACAGACTTAAATCAGGTATCTCTGGCATAAGTGTCAGTTAGTTTAAATAATTAACCAATGCATTATACCCCAAGTGCTTTCTGCAAATTTTATGTCACCACCCTCAGATCAAAAGATGTAGACTGAGAGTGTGACTCAACTATTTCATAACTAAGAAGCACCTAATCTGGTCCTAATTAGTCATCTCTGAACTAGGACTTCACCCTGGCTTGCATGACAAGTTAAAAAGTCTTATAGAGAAGACATTTACAGGTGCATTTTGATGACGATACAAAATAAATGATATCATTAATAGTATAGATTTTTTTCACCAAGCAGTTTTCAAGTATAACAAGTGTTCTATTTATTTACATATATTAAAGTTTAAGGAGAGCTCCTGTTGGAAAAGAGATTGTTTTTTCCCCTGAGCCTTTTCAAAGAAAAACTAGCAAATCCTTTCTAGAGTATTTCTTTAAAAAAAAAAAAAAAGTCTTCTTAACTAAAGAAAACCAAAAAGAACTGATATTTACTGAGTGCCAACTCTATAAAATAATGCTGTAGTATGAACTTCTTATAAATAAGTAAATTTAACATTCTTCTACTATTAATATTTTTCTCTTTTATTGGTGAAGAAACTCCTTTTTTTTCCCCTGAGCCTTTTCAAAGAAAAACTAGCAAATCCTTTCTAGAGTATTTCTTTAAAAAAAAAAAAAAAGTCTTCTTAACTAAAGAAAACCAAAAAGAACTGATATTTACTGAGTGCCAACTCTATAAAATAATGCTGTAGTATGAACTTCTTATAAATAAGTAAATTTAACATTCTTCTACTATTAATATTTTTCTCTTTTATTGGTGAAGAAACTCCTGGTTACAGCAAGCACTAATTTGCCTAAGATTACATAGCTGGTAACTGGTATGTGAATCCAGTGTCTCAAAAGTCATTAGCCTTGGTCTTGTCATTACTTACTTGAGTTTTTCTGAGACCATATTCAATTGTGTCATAAAGTATATTCCCATGTTTTAACACTAAGGTGTTTGGATTTTTCACTTCCTAAGTCTTTGTCCTTTGAATAGATATCAATTCAGTTCAGTTCAGTCGCTCAGTCATATCCTACTCTTTGTGACACCATTAATCGCAGCACGCCAGGCCTCCCTGTCCATCACCAACTCCCGGATTTCACTCAGATTCCAGTCCATCGAGTCAGTGATGCCATTTAGCCATCTCATCCTCGGTCGTCCCCTTCTTCTTCCCCCAATCCCTCCCAGCATCTAAGTCTTTTCAATGAGTCACCTCTTTGCACGAGGTGGCCAAAGTACTGGAATTTCAGCTTTAGCATCATTCCTTCCAAGGAAATCCCAAGGCTGATCTCCTTCTGAAAAGACTGGTTGGATCTCCTTGCAATCCAAGGGACTCTCAAGAGTCTTCTCCAACACCACAGTTCAAAAGCAGAAATTCTTTGGCGCTCAGCCCTCTTCACAGTCCAACTCTCACATACATACATGACTGTTGGAAAAACCATAGCCTTGACTAGACGGACGTTAGTCGGCAAAGTAGTCTCTGCTTTTGAATATGCTATCTAGGTTGGTCATAACTTTTCTTCCAAGGAGTTAGTGTCTTCTAATTTCATGGCTGCAGTCACTATCTGCAGTGATTTTGGAGCCCAAGAAAATAAAGTCTGACACTGTTTCCACTGTTTCTCCATCTATTTGCCATGAAGTGATGGGACCGGATGCCATGATCTTCGTTTTCTGAATGTTGAGCTTTAAGCCAACTTTTTCACTCTCCTCTTTCACTTTCATCAAGAGGCTTTTTAGCTCCTCTTCACTTTCTGCCATAAGGGTGGTGTCATCTGCATATCTGAGGTTATTGATGTTTCTCC
>SJYC01048369.1:0-11960 GCA_006408675.1 Madoqua kirkii | reverse complement strand
GACACGACTGAGCGACTTCACTCACTTTGTATTCTTGCTATCTCTTAGTATCTTCTGCTTCTGTTAGGTCCATACCACTTCTGTCCTTTATCGAGCCCATCTTTGCATGAAATGTTCCCTTGGTATCTCTAATTTTCTTGAAGAGATCTCTAGTCTTTCCCATTCTGTTGTTTTCCTCTATTTCTTTGCATAGATCGCTGAAGAAGGCTTTCTTATCTCTCCTTGCTATTCTCTGAAACTCTGCATTCAGATGCTTCTATCTTTCCTTTTCTCCTTTGCTTTTCACCTCTCTTCTTTTCACAGCTATTTGTAAGGCCTCCTCAGACACCCATTTTGCTTTTTTGCATTTCTTTTCCATGGGGATGGTTTTGATCCCTGTCTCCTGTACAATGTCATAAACCTCATTCCATAGTTCATCAGGCACTCTGTCTATCAGATCTAGACCCTTAAATCTATTTCTCACTTCCACTGTATAATCATAAGGGATTTGATTTAGGTTATACCTGAATGGTCTAGTGGTTTTCCCTACTTTCTTCAATTTCAGTCTGAATTTGGTAAGAAGGAGTTCATGAGCTGAGCCACAGTCAGCTCCTGATCTTGTTTTTGTTGATTGTATAGAGCTTCTCCATCTTTGGCTGCGAAGAATATAATCATTCTGTTTCAGTGTTGACCATCTGGTGATGTCCATGTATAGAGTCTTCTCTTGTGTTGTTGGAAGAGGGTGTTTACTATGACCAGTGCATTTTCTTGGCAAAACTCTATTAGTCTTTCCCTGCTTCATTCTGCATTCCAAAGCCAAATTTGCCTGTTACTCCAGGTGTTTCTTGACTTTCTACTTGTGCATTCCAGTCTCCTATAATGAAAAGGACAACTTTTTTTATTAGTTCTACAAGGTCTTGTAGGTCTTCATAGAATCATTCAACTTCAGCTTCTTCAGTGCTACTGGTTGAGGCATAGACTTGGATTACCATGATATTGAATGGTTTGCCTTGGAGACGAACAGAGATCATTCTGTCATGTTTGAGATTGCATCCAAGTACTGCATTTTGGACTTTTTGTTGACCATGATGGTTACTCCGTTTCTTCTGAGGGATTCCTGCCTGCAGTAGTAGATATCAATCTTTAGCCAGGGCCAAGCAAGCTCACGATTATACTTTAGGGAATTTCTGCTATTCAAGAAACTTGTAGAAAGCAAGCAGGAAATCTGAATTCTAACTCTTAACGATTGATACTTATAAAGCTACTGCTGAGTTCAAATAGCACCAAGAAGGCAGTGTTACTTAGTACTTTGGAAAACTTTGAGTAACATATATGATTAAGGGTGTTAAGCACAGTGCTGTTTATGATGGCAAAATTTTATAAAAACTTTCATTATGGTACATTAATATGGGAACAAATTCAGTCATTATAACCAATAAAAATAGACCCATATTTATTGACATGGTCATATACTCACAACATATAAATTTTTTATTATGGAAAATCCTAACATTACCAAATAAAATGCAGTGTTATATTTAAAAAGATAATATATCCCAAATTGTCATGTTCAGTCACTAAGTCATGTCCAACTCTTTGCGACCCCATGGACTGTAGCCCACTAGGCTCCTATATCCGTGGGATTTTGCAAGCAAGAATACTGGAGTAGGTTTCCATTTCCTTCTCCAAGGGATGTTTTAGACCCAGGGATTGAACCTGTGTCTCCGGCACTGCAGGGGGATTCTTTACCCCTAAGCCACCAGGGTAGCACATATCCTAAATAGGTTAATTTTATTTCAGAAATGCAAAAGTGTTTTAACACTTTTAAATCAATGGATGTAATTAGCAGCAACAGAATCAAGGTGAAATTAATATTTTATTTCACTCAACATTTGATAAAGTCCATTCAAGACTAAAAAATAATACAACTTATGGAAAACTAGGAAGAGAGGAGAAATTGTTTAGTCTGATAAGGAGGATATGTGAAAAGGCCACAGGAAACATGTTTAACAATAAAATATTGAAAGATTCTTGCCCTAGTGTACACCAAGATTGTGGATGAGACACAGATGCACATTTAACATTGTATCAAAAGTATTAGCCAATGCAACAAAATAGGGAAAAAATGGTGTAAGGACCGGAAAGAAAGAAATGAAACTGTTATTATTTACAGATTATATGTGTAGGGTATCCAAAAGACTCTGTAAGCAAGCTATTGCCATTTATAAGTGAATTATTAATGTCATACCACAAGATCAAATATACAACTGTGTTTATATGCCAGAAACAATCATAGAAAATGAATATTTAAAATACCATAAAAGAGCAAATATCTAGGAAAAATCAAACAAAATCTATGACAGATCAATGCATAGTAAATTACAAAGAGTAATCTAGAGATATTAAAAATACCTAAATAGATGGAGGTATATGCCATGCACATAGTTTGTAAGACACTATTGTAATGATTTTTTCAAACCGACCTATAAATTCTGTAGCAGTATTAATAAAAACTGCAGCAGTTTTTATTAAAGGACATAGACTGCTTGATAACAAGATATTACACAGTTACAAGAGTTAAGATAGCATGATGTTGGTACAAAATTAGATAAATAAAGAAATGGAGTGGAATAGAGAGTTTAGAAACCGATTTGCATATATATAAAGTTCCTTGATGTAGGGAAAGATGACCTCAAAAAATGGTGCTAGATTCATAGCTTATTTCATTACACACAGAAAAAAATAAGAACTCTAACCTCTGTATATCACCATATACAAATCAATTCCAGATGGACTGCTGATCTAAATGAGAAAGATAAAGAAGTAAAGTTTCCAGCAAAAAATAGGACAATATCTTTCTGACTTTGGGCAAAGATTTCTTAAACAGGACACAAAAAACTACAAAAGATGCAGTAAAATTGGTGTTAATCAAAATCTCCATTAAAATAATGAAAAAACAAGCTACAGATTGGGAGATGTAAGCAGAATATCTAAAGAATTGATGTAACCAGAATATATAAAGAATTCTACACATTAACAATGACAGATAACACAATAGACAAAAGGGTAAAATACTTGATCAGACACCTCACAAAAGAGGATAACCAGTGAATTTATGAAAAGCTACTCAGCATCATCAAATATCATCAATATCAAAGAATTGCAAGTTGAAAACAGGGTGAGACACAAATATGCATCTGTTTGCATGGCTAAAATGGAAAAGAGAGAGAATAAATTTTGATGAGGATGTGAAATGACTAGGATGCCATGAACTGCTGGTGGGAGTGTAAACTTACACAACAACTTTGGAAAATGGCTAATATAGCCTATGACTCAGCAATTGCATGTATGTTAAGAGAAACATGAATATAAATACACCAAATATATGTACAAGAATACTCAGAAGCAGCATTATTCATAAGAACCAAGAATTGGAAATGTTCCAAATGTTCATCAAGTATGGAATGAATAAATAACGTTGTATACTCACACAATGGACTTCTGTACAATAATAAGGGTGATTATTGCCACATGCAACCATTTGGATGCATCTTCTAATACAGCCTGAGGGAAGCCAGATACAAAAACAAGTGAATAGTCTATAATTCTGCTTATAAAAATTTCAGAAACATAAAAGAAGTGAACCATGAAAGAAGACAGGATAATGTTTTACTTTTGGTATGGGTGGCGTGGCAATGGGAAGCCAGTAATATTTTATTTCTTTACCTGGGTGATGATTATATGGGCATGTTCACTTTGTGAAAAATCAGGCAGCTGTATACTTAACAGTTTGTGCATTTGTCTATAACTATGTTGTTCTTAAGGATCAGAGTTGGACACAACTGAAGCAACTTAGCATACATGCATTCATGTTGTTCTTCAAAATATATAATATATATGTATATATATTAATAATATATAAGGAAAAATACTTGTTAAAAGAAAACATCAAATGATCCTTTTTTAAAAATACATTTTCCATAGAAAAGTTTTAAATTATTTATTACCAAAATGTTACATTTTGATGGATAGGATCATTGATGGTTTTGATTTTCTGCTTACTTTCTTTATTGGGTGTGGGAGTGATGTAGAAAGAAACACAGGGACATTATGAAACTATAGTCCAAACCTGGAGTTTCTATACTGTCTATACTATGTCTTGAAGTTGAACAGATTTGAATCAGGCTAACAAAAGAGGCAAATGCTAGAGAAATAACTCAGGTTCTCTTTAGTTACAATCATGACATCAACAGAAGAAACTTCTGTGTTTCAAGATCTGTGCAAGAGGCAGTTGTCAAAGGTTCAGTGTGGATCTCTTCTCTGCCAGTAAAAACTTTTTTTTTCTTGAAGCACTGATGTAGTTGGTTGAGTTAATATTGATGCTAAAACTTAAAGGAGATTTAGGGAGGGTGACGAGAACAGAACATTTTTCACATTATTTCCATGGCTCTTAAGGGATCTTAGACTTGATACCTAAGGGAGGGGCTGAAAAAGTTTGGAGATGTTTATGACACAACTTTTGACTAGTAAATCTCTATGCATATTGAAATCAATTTTCTTCTTTATTTTCTCTTCAAATGCATAGCTGCCTACTTTGTAGTTGAACTTTAGATATTAAATTTGTTATGATTTAAGGGGGGGTACATGAGCTTGGACTTCAATGTTTTCAATTTAATTGCTGCATTTTTCTTAGCGTATAGAAGAGGTCAAAGTTTTAGCCTCATAGTTAAATGTTTTGTCACAAGGCAAGTCAATCACAGATGAACCAAACAGGTCTAACATGATTTTACTAGGCAAAATCCGGCCAGCCTCTGCTGCACTGTCTTTTACTTCACTAGTGTTTAATAATCCTTGTAGTGGTTCCAGAGTGGCTGGGGTTCTCTAGTTCTGGGTGCATGGGTGCATAAGTGCAGGTCCTTTGGGCAGCTTTGGTGGTTCCACCATTGTTCTAGCCTATTCTTTAATTATCAGGTTTGGATTAAAAATTTAAGAAATCATTTTCCTATTAAAAATAAGAAAGCTAAAATTCCATTTAAGCAGGAAGGTTAGTAGAGAAATTATTGAGGAATTTTCTAAATGTTAGCTCCAAAAACAGATAGAGTACTTTTTTAAATTTCCAAAATAAAAAACATCAAGGTAGAAAATGAACTTGTCAAACAACTTTCTTTCTTTTTGTTGAGGGAAGGGCCTTGGTATGCGGGATCTTATTTCCCTGACCAGGGATCAAACCCTTGCTGCCTGTAGTCAAGCACTGAGTCAGCCACTGGACCCCCAAGGAATTCCCCTAAACAACTTTCCAAGAACCTTTTTATGTTGCTTACATAAAAGGAGTTACCTTTTGGGGTGCTTTCCTTGTTTTTCCTAATAACAGCTTATTTGCATTCTATTATTAAATCACAAAAGTCTGGTGAAAAAAGTACTATATTATTGTCCCCATTTTACAAATGAAGAAACTGAGATATAGGATGCTTAAGAAACTTGTCCAAAGTCATTCAGCTTGGAAGTGGCAGAGCTAGGATTTTCATAAAGATTCATACTATTAGAGTGATCACATTCTTAACCATTCCAGTATAGTTCTCAAATATATGTGCTATCTAATAGTGCAAATATACCTTTCTTGATTCTTCTTTAAAATAAGAAAGAGGAAAGTATGGGAAGTAGGGAAGCGAAGAAGTTAATATTTTATATCCTTATGGATGTATCCTACCCTCTTGATCATCTTTGCCC
Organism: Madoqua kirkii; assembly: GCA_006408675.1. Taxonomy (NCBI): domain Eukaryota; kingdom Metazoa; phylum Chordata; class Mammalia; order Artiodactyla; family Bovidae; genus Madoqua; species Madoqua kirkii. Next base: position 6,254 of record SJYC01048369.1, on the reverse strand, counting down.
AACTCAGGCATTTTCCTCTCTATAGCCATTTCTTTCTTCTTTACCTTAATCTCAAGCTTTGAGGGGAAATCAGAAATAACACCTTGCTACAAAGAAGTTGGGTACACTGTAGTGAGAGCAGTGGTTTTCAACTGGCAAGATTTTGTCTACTATCTTCCACCCTCAACAATAGTTAGAACTGGACATGGAACAATAGACTGGCTCCAAATAGGAAAAGGAGTACGTCAAGGCTGTATATTGTCACCGTGCTTATTTAACTTATATGCAGAGTATATCATGAGAAACACTGGGCTGGAAGAAGCACAAGCTGGAATCAAGATTGCCAGGAGAAATATCAATAACCTCAGATATGCAGATGACACTACTCTTATGGCAGAAAGTGAAGAGGAACTAAAAAGCCTCTTGATGGAAATGAAAGAGGAGAGTGAAAAAGTTGGCTTAAAGCTCAACATTCAGAAAATGAAGATCATGGTATCTGGTCCCATCACTTCATGGGAAATAGATGGGGGAAAAATAGCATATTCAAAAGCAGAGACATTACTTTGCCAACTAAGGTCCGTATAGTCAAGGCTATGGTTTTTCCAGTGGTCATGTATGTATGTGAGACTTGGACTGTGAAGAAAGCTGAGCGCTGAAGAATTGATGCTTTTGAACTGTGGTGTTGGAGAAGACTCTTGAGAGTCCCTTGGACTGCAAGGAGATCCAACCAGTCCATTCTGAAGGAGATCAGCCCTGAGATTTCTTTGGAAGGAAAGATGCCAAAGCTGAAACTCCAGTACTTTGGCCACCTTGTGCGAAGAGTTGATTCATTGGAAAAGACTCTGATGCTGGGAGGGATTGGGGGCAGGAGGAGAAGGGGACAACGGAGGATGAGATGGCTGGATGGCATCACAAACTCAATGGATGTAAGTTTGAGTGAACTCCGGGAGACGGTAATGGACAAGGAGTCCTGGCGTGCTGCCATTCATGAGGTCACAAAGAGTCAGACACGACTGAGCGACTGAACTGAACTGATCTTCCACCTTCAGGCACACTAATCAGCGTCTGGAGACATTTTTGATGATCACAACTTGGGGGAGAAGGCGTTGCTTCTGGCACCTACTGGATAGAGGTCAGTGCAAAGAGTCAGAGACAACTGAAGTGACTGAAGTGCATGCCACTGAACATCCTATGAATACAGGAATCCCCCCAAACAAAAGAGAACCATCTAGCCCAAAATGTCAGTAATGTTGAGTCTGAGAAACACTGACTGGAAGGATAATCATAAATTGCCTTGCAAGGCTTGTTGGATGAGTTTACCTAGGACAATACCAGTGCTGTAACTAGGTGCTATCTTGTAAATTCCAACAGTTTTAATGTACTCAAGATGGCTCCTGTGGACAAAAAGAATTGTCTCAGAGATTGTTTCCCAAATGTTTATAGGATTCTCATACAAGTGGTTAATAACTTATTGAAACGAACAAGAAATAGACACTTGACAAGCAAGCCACTTCTTTTAAGGGAAGAGGAGTGAGCAAGATGCTCTGAAAGAAGTTGATTCATACATTAGATTAGTCCTGACCTCATATTTAGTAACATATATTGATGCAAAGATAGTCAAATTCTGCTCCCAAATATTTGTGTGGCATTTTCTAGGTGTCAGCAAGAGTTACAATGAAGGTCAGTACAATTCAGTTGCTTGGTCATGTCCAACACTTCGTGACCCAAGGTACTGCAGCATACCAGGCCCTCTGTCCATCACCAAATCCTGGAGCATGCTCAAACTCATGTCCATCGAGTCAGTAATGCCATCCAACCATCTCATCCTCTGCCATCCCCTTCTCCTGCCTTCAATCTTTCCCGGCATCAGGGTCTTTTCCAATGACTCAGTTCTTCACATCAGGTGGCCAAAATATTGGAGTTTCAGCTTCAGCATCAGTCCTTCCAATGAATACTCAGGACTGATTTCCTTTAGGATTGACTGATCTCCTTGGAGTCCAAAGGGACTTTCAAGAGTCTTGTCCAACACTACAGTTCAAAAGCATCAAGTTCTTTGTTGCTCGGCTTTCTTTATGGCCCAACTCTCATATCCATACGTGACTACTGGAAAAACAATAGCTTTGACTAGAAGGACCTTTGTCAGTGAAGTAACGTCTCTGCTTTTTAATATGCTCTCTAGGTTGGTCACAACTTTTCTTCCAAGGAGCACACATTTTTTTAAATTTCATGCCTGCAGTCACCATATGCAGTAATTTTGGAGCCCAAGAAAATAAAGTCTGTCACTGTTTCCATTGTTTCCCCGTCTAATTCCCATGAAAAGATGAGACCGCATGCCATGATCTTAGGTTTTTGAATGCTGAGCTTTAAGCCAACTTTTTCACTCTCCTCTTTCACTTCCATCAAGAGGCTCTTTAGTTCTTCTTCACTTTCTGCCATAAGGGTGGTGTCATCTGCATATGTAAGGTTATTGATATTTCTCACAGCAATCTTGATTCCAGCTTGTGCTTCATCCAGCCTGGCACTTCACATGATGCACTCTGTATATAAGTTAAATAAGCAGGGTAACAATATACAGCTTTGACATACTCCTTTCCCAATTTGTAACCAGTCTGTTGTTGCATGTCTGGTTCTAACTGTTGCTTCCAGACCTGCATACAGATTTCTCAGGAGGCAGGTCAGGTGGTCTGGTACTCCTATCTCTTTAAGAATTTTCCACAGTTTGTTGTGATCAACACAGTTAAAAGCTTTGGTGTCATCAATAAAGCAGAACTAGATGTTTTTCTGGAACTCTCTTGCTTTTTTATGATCCAACAGATGTTGGCAATTTGATTTCTTGTTCTTCTGCCTTTTCTAAATCCAGCTTGAACATCTGGAAGTTCACAGTTCACGTAGTGTTGAAGCCTCACTTTGAGAATTTTGAGCATTCCTTTGCTAGCATGTGAGATGAGTGCTATTGTGCAGTAGTTTGAACATTCTTTAACATTGCCTTTCTTTGGGATGGAAATGAAAACTGACTTTTTCCAGCCCTATGGCCACTGTTGAGTTTTCCAAATTTTCTGGCATACTGAGTCAGCCCTTTAACAGCATCATCTTTTAGGACTTAAAATAGCTCAGCTGGAATTCCATCACCTCCACTAGCTTTGTTTGTAGTGATGCTTCCTAAGGCCTACTTGACTTTGGACTCCAGGATGTCTGGCTCTAGGTGAGTGGTCACACCATCATGGTTATCTGGGTCATGAAGATTTTTTTTATAGTTCTTCTGTGTATTATCGCCACCTCTTCTTAATATCTTCTTATGTTAGGTCCATACTCTTTCTATCCTTTATTGTACCCATCTTTGCATGAAATGTTCCCTTGGTATCTCTAATTTTCTTGAAGAGATCTCTAGTCTTTCCCATTCTATTGTTTTCCTCTATTTCTTTGCACTGATCACTAAGGAAGGCTTTCTTATCTCTCCTTGCTATTCTTTGGAACTCTGCATTCAGATGCTTATATCTTTCCTTTTCTCCTTTGCCTTTCACTTCACTTCTTTTCTCACCTATTTTTAAGGCCTCCTCAGACAACCATTTTGCCTTTCTTTTTCTTGAGGATGGTCTTGATCACTCCCTCCTGTACAATGTCATGAATCTCCGTCCATAGTTTTTCAGGCACACTGTATATCAGATCTAATCCCTTGAATCTGTCACTTCCACTGTATAATCATAAGTGATTTGATTTAGGTCATACCTGAATGGTCTAGTGATTTTCCCTACTTTCTTCAATTTAAGTCTGAATTTGGCAATTAGAAGTTCATGATCTGTGCCACAGTAAGCTCCCAGTCTTGTTTTTGCTGACTGTATAGAGGTTCTCCATCTTCAGCTTCAGAGAATATAATCTATCTGTTTTCAGTATTGACCATCTGGTGATGTCCATATGTAGAGTCTCTGGTATTGTTGAAAAAGGGTGTTTGCTATGACCAGTGCCTTCTCTTGGCAAAACTGTTAGCTTTTGCCCACTTCATTTTGTACTCCAAGGCCAAACTTACCTGTTACTCCAGGTATCTGACTTCCTACTTTTGCATTCCAGTCCCCTATGATGAAAAGGACATCTTTTTTGGTGTTAGTTCCAGAAGGTCTTATAGATCTTTATAGAATCATTCAACTTCAACTTCTTCAGTGTTACTGGTTGGGTCATAGACTTGTATTACTGTGATATTGAATGGTTTCCTTGGAAATGGACAGAGGTCATTCTGTCATTTTTGAGATTGCACCCAAGTACTGCATTTTGGACTCTTTTTTGACTATGAGGGCTACTCCATTTCTTCTAAGAGATTCTTGCCCACACTAGTAGGTATAATGGTCACCTGAGTTAAATTTACTCATTTGAGTCCATTTTACTTCACTGACTCCTAAAATGTCAGTGTTCACTCTTGCCATCTACTGTTTGACCACTTCCAGTGTACCTTGATTCATAGACCTAACATTCCAGGTTCCTATGCAGTATTGCTGTTGACAGCATCAGATTTTACTTCCATCACTAGTCACATCCACAACTGGATGTTGTTTTCACTTTGGCTCCATCTCTTCATTCTTTCTGGAGTTATTTCTCCACTCTTCTCCAGTAGCATATTGGGCACCTACTGACCTGAGGAATTCATCTTTCAGTGTCATATCTTTTTGCCTTTTCATACTTTTAATGGGGTTCTCACAGCAAGAATACTGAAGTGGTTTGCCTTTCCCTTCTCCAGTGGACCATGTTTTGTCAGAACTCTCCAGCATGTTCCGTCCATCTTGGGTGGCCCTAAGGCTGTCCTCCATGTGATCAGGTTGGTTAGTTTTCTGTGATTGTTGTTTTCATTCTTTCTGTCTCTGATGAATACAATGCAGGTATCTGAGGATAAATATTCTTTCCCAATATTGTTAAATAAGAAAGTGTACATCTACACATAAACTAATAGACAACATTAAAATTGGAGCCACTGGGTTTAAGTCATTTTTACAGCAGCTTCAATGTCACACACTTTTTATAGATGAGTTGTTAAATTGAGTGGCTGTATTTAGACTTAATGGGCTCTGCAATCACTTATTGATTCATTTTCAGAATATTCCTGGGGTAGTACTAGTTTATGGAATAGAATAGTAATCAAACATAGTAGTCAAAAAATCAAATAGAATCAAACATAGTAAAAGACAAGTAAAAATAGTGAAAAGATGAAAATTATTGACCTTCAGAGATGGTATTTCTTTTTCAGTTTACCTTTCAGAATGTCAAGTGGGGAAGTAGAAAGCACTCTAGCTGTACTATCAAATATACTAGGGCCTCATATGTGGTTCTGCCATTTTCTAGTGGTTGGAGTAGAGTTACTTACACTCTCTAAGCCTATATTTCCTCATCAGAACTTCACCTAAGAGTTTTGTGAAAACTAAATGAGATTATTCATGTAAGGTGAGAAGTATACACTTCTGGCACATGTTACTGTTCATAAAATGTAAGGCTTCACTCATATAATTTTCACAGAAATTGACTGAAATTAATTAAAATTACCCAAAACATTATGGAATTGCATTTTACATTTATTTGGTGGCTTGTTCAGTCATCTGAAATCAGTCAGTGAAATTTTCACATGAATATTTGTCCTATAATTTTTATTGCATTCTGATGAGATTTAGGATGTAAGTGAAATTCACAGAGAAATGTGACTAAGAGGTATAAGATAGCAAACCCACTAATTTGACTTCATGGTCATTTTAAAAAGTGATTTTTCATAAAGGTCAATGGAGAGTCTTTCTGTTTATAGGTAGGAAATTGCAGTAAATCTGATATGCAAATAATTAGACAAGAACTTTGCATATCTGAGACTGGGTGAGGATTCTCAAACCATACTGAAAATATTTCCAAGAATTGCCAAGGTTCTCTGATATACTTTTGGAGTTAATGTGAACTGGTACAATTTTGGATGGTAATTTTAAAATATGTCTTAAACCTTTAAACAGTCATTCCTTCTGAGTTCCAATCATACTTCTATCCTGAGGAAATAATCCTTAATAGTTTATAGACAAAAATTATTATCTAAACATTATTTATAGCAATGAAAACTTGAAAAATTATAAATTACCAGTAGGTCAAATAAATTGTCATACCCATTGTAAAGAGATGCTATGAATTCATTTTTTTTTTTTTTTTGAATGCTGACCTAAGAAGATGCTCAGAATATAATACTAGGGGCAAAAAAAAAAGTGTGTAAAAATTTTTTTAGCAACATGAAAATGATTTTATCTTTTTTATATATATATTTA